>OVBA01006287.1:0-17404 GCA_900406435.1 Lepidium aucheri
ATGTTTCACTCAGATGAACTGTGCCTATACCAACAATTTTGACAGCTAAACTAGTTGGTAACTTGACTGTAGTATCTGTCATTGGAATCAACCTCTAAAACATACTTCTATCGAAGCAGACATGATGAGTAGCACCTGTGTCTATGACCCATTTACTCATGCTTATTACACTATCAGAAAGAGAATAGAAATACGGTCTATTATCTCCAAATAATGCACATGAGATAGATGGATTGAAAATACCAGTTTGTGAAGCTGTGATGGTGTGATTAGTACTTGCAGCACCATTAACTTCTGTGATAGCAGCTGTCTGAGGTTGAAGTTTGGTGGTGAAGTAAGAGACAAGTTGCTGAATTTGGTCTTTGCTTAGATCTATAGGGAATTCTGTGATAGCAGAAGCATCAGACAAAGCCAAATTAGCAGAGATTAAAGTGGATGTGCGTTGATTGTTTCTCTGGCTTTTTGGTTTCCATCCTACTGGATAGCCAACAATCTTATAGCAACGATCTATAGTATGACCCGTTAAGCCAAAATGAGTGCAAGAAGGACGAGGTTTTTGATCACCAGTATCAGTCTTGACAGAAAAAGCAGAAGGATTTTGACTGTGTGTGGGTCGTCTTCTCTGTCCTGCATCTTGATCTAACATGTTATACATCTCCGAGAGAGTTGGACGAGGTTTCATATTAAGAATCTGACTACGAACTGAACCAAATTCATCATTAAGACCCATAAGAAATTGTATAATTCAAGTGGTTTCTTGGTCTTCTAAGAATTTCAGCACCTGAGAGCATCTGCAACCACCATTTTCCATGATGTTTTTGGTACATGCTTGCTGTTCCCAGAGAGTGACCATCTTGGTATAGTAATCTGAAAGACTCATAGAACCTTGACGCATTGTACATATTTCTTGATCCAAGTTATAAATCTGAGGCAAGTTGCTTTTATGAAATCGTTTGTAAAGATCTGACCAAATGTCTGCAGAATCACTGAGGTAAAGGATACTAGCATAGTTTGGTTTAGAAACTACATTAAGAATCCAGGCCTTGACCATACTATTGCACCGGCACCAGATTTTGTAAAGAGGGTCAGATTCAGAGGGTTTAGGAAGAGAACCATCAACGAAATCAATCTTATTCTTTGCTTCAAGACTGGTTTTCATTGATATTAACCAGGAATTGTAATTCTCGCCATTAAGAATTTCAGAAACGATCGACATACCAAGTTGGTCTCCGGAATGGAGAAAATACGGATTGTGTGTACTATCAATCAAATCCACCATTAGAGAAGGCTGATGAGTTTGCGATCTTGGAATTTGAGGTCCCTGTTGTGATTCATGAACACTCTGAGATTCTGCATCAGAGTCACGATCTTGACTTGTTCTCCTGAGCTTTGTACCTTTTTTTCACCATCGATGCAGTATACAAAAGCAAATAGAGGAGAGGAAGGAAACTACAAAGCTGAAGTGGAGAAAATTGAAGAAAAAAGAAAAAATTTCTTCGAGAAAATTGAAGAATTAGAGAGAAAGCGGAAGAAAATCTTTCTGATACCATATTAGAGAAAAGAATGAATTGTATTGATTAACTTGAATGTTTGTACAAGAGAGATTAGAATATATACAACCCTCCAATAATCTGTTAGTAAACAGAATCAAAACTAACTTTAATGGTAAAGAGCTAAATACAAGATATATATAATCTTATACCACCGTCAAGAACATAAGATCAGTTATACTACCTTCTATCGAAAATTATTTGGAAATCTTCGACTGAAAAATATTATCACCAAACCGTCGAAAATTCCATTTTAGTAAATTTTGGTTGACATATCTGTCAAGAGTTTATGTATTTTTTACCGTTCTTTCAACACTAATTTTGTAATTTCTCTTCCAAAGTTGTAAGGTTTCGACAGATTTCAAACAGTTGAATCCGTCAAAATTGAAATGCTAAAATCTTCTTATATTTCTCCTCCTTATTTCTAGCCTCTAAGCCGGATTTTAGATCTTGATATTCACTACATTGGCTTGGTTTAAGTTGATTCTTTTAATATTTAAAATGTAGTAATTAATAGATATTAACTAAAATTCATTTGGGTTTCGATTTGGTATTTCGGTTCTGGTTATTTTTTTTGTGAGATTTTGGTTCTGGTATTATGTCTAATAAAAGGATTGTATTTCTCAATGAAAGATTATGATTACAAAGGCTAGTATATATACAACAGTATCTAAACAATAATTAGAGAAGATATTTTAGAGATATACACAGCAAGAATTAAGGAGATTGTACATCCGTGTTATCTTCTTCCTCTTTTTTCTGTCACCTTTTTGGGTACAATTAAGTTGATGATTTTTTAGGTTGATGATTTTTTAGGTTGACGATTTGAATCTCCTTGAAAATATCAAAAAAATTTAAATGTACCAAAAATAGTAGATCAAAAATTTAACCCTCTAACAACTTAAATCCCTGTCCATAAAACATGAAGACTAATTTCCATTTCATCTGAATTACATTTGGTTCACATCAGACAGTAAACCGTAATTATGATTGATTAAATCCTAAATCGGAATTAAACCAAAATTACCCAATTAAAAACCTATGTACACGTGTCTACTAAATCAGTCGTACACATGTCACTTAACGGTATATTAACGGTGACTTAATCATTGACTAACGGAGTTAACAATCAATGTAGGTTTTGGCCGAAATTAAAAAGTTTATGTGTGAAACTTGAATTTTTAAACACAAAACTAAAATTTTAACTGGACCATGAAATTCATGTATAAATCGACACGACAAAAAAAGTTCGTGTATATTTTAACTGTTTTTCCATGGTATATACTATATACAACAAGTTTTCCTGTCATTCAAGATTACTTGAAACGGCTGGAAATCTGCACAGTAACTATCATTAAGTTGACTGAAAACTGTATTAGAAAATAAATTGATGTGCACCGAGAAATCAAAGTCTAAATGAATCCAAATAAGTCTTACTATCAAACAAAAGTTAGTCAACAATCAAACACAATTTAAATCTATATAAAATGGGGTCCAAAAGATCGGTGTTTTTAAAATGTCTCCCTTACATTACACTTACAAATCATGAATCCGGATGATCTATAATTTTCCATAACTAGACTTAGCTAATAGCGCATTATTGAGTTCTTTTGATGCCCTAAATCCAATTAATTTCTCCCTCTTTTAGGTTTACAATGTTTTTTTTATTTTAACCAATGTAGCCTTTTTGGAGGTTTTTTATTTACTCCACCAAAAAACGGACATCGCTGAGTTAAGTTTCAAGATAATTGCTTTTGTTAATTTGCAAATGACATTAGATAGGTAGGTGTAATATCAAAAACATATCTTGTTCCACAGTTAATTGGTGTTAAGGATCTAAGTGTAATAGTCTTGACTTTTTTTCATCCATTCTTCGCTAATGTAAATCTCCAAAAAACACTGAAGAAATCACAATCCTACTACAAGGCTTCGATTATGTGATGGAATCTATAAATCCAATCCGTCTCTTGCAAATTTATTTAGCAAATCCAACCTATCTCTTGCAAATTTATCTAACAAATCCAACTTGTCTCTTGAAATCCAATAAGGCTTCGATTTTGCTATGGAATCTACAAATCTAACCCGTCTCGTGCAGATTTATCTAGCAAATTTATCTACAAATCCAACATGTCTCTTGCAAATCCAACCCGTCTCTTGCAAATTTATCTTTACATCTAACATGAAGTTTTACTGCAACTACATAACTTACAGCAAATACACAAATTTGTCGACAATTTATTAGTTTTCGTTTTTGATACTTGTTTTCCGTAAACTCGCTATCTTCTTCTTCATGAGCCTCTGAAACACACTCAACCCTAGCTATGATTCTTGTTAAAAATTTAAGCTAGAATCTCCAAAAAACACCGAAGAAATCACAATCCAACTACAAGGCTTCGATTCCATGATGGAATCTATAAATCCAACCTGTCTCTTGCAAATTTATAACTTGATAGTGAAAATTACCAGAAAAAAGTTCACTAATTCTATTTTTTCATCGAACAACAAACCCAGCAAATCACTCCTCTTCAATATAATTGTTGAAACCCATATAATTGTTGCAGATTGTAAACTCACAAAAACAAAAAATCTCAACAAATTTCTTTTGGATTTCAAAATATAAGAAAGAGAAGGTGGGTCATCCAATTCTTTCAATCTAAGGGGTTATTAGTCTTAACACAATTTGACCCCACTGTTAATTTCTTAAATACAAAAATATTATGTTAGTTAGTTAATTAGTTTTTGAATACATGTTAATTACTTAATTTTCCCTTGTTTTTATTATGTTATTATTATTATTTTTAGTAACAAATTTGTCACAATACTACTTAGGTCAAAATAGACTAATATAATTAAATAGATTAAGATATAATATGGTGTTTAAGTTAACACTATGTTTTTATTATATGAGAGTTAAAACTATATGTTTAGCTATTATTTCAGTAGTTTAAAATAATAAATTTAATAAATTAATATTATGTTTGTGTTCTGCATTTATTCACTACAAGAAATTATGTATGTTACATCATTTATTTTTTATTTACATCAGTTTTTAATTGACACAAGTGTATTTTGCATTATTTATATAAATGACTCTGAAAAGTGCTAATTCAAATATTTTGTGTCAACTTAAACAATTAATCTAACTATTTTTATCATTTGTTGTAATTGATGTTAACTTATGGCGGCATATATAAAAAATGATGTTAATATTTGTGTCAAATAATGATGTTAATAGTTTATTATAACTGACGTTATTTTTGTGTCATATTAAAAAATAAAGTTAATATTTGTGTCACATATTATAAATGATGTGAATATTTGCATCATTTACTATAATTGATGTTAACTTTATATCTCTTTTTGAAAATGATGTTAATCTTTGTGTTAATTATTATAAGTGATTTTAAAAGTTGTATTAATTAAAATAAATGATGCTAATATTTGAATGATTTACAAAATAAGACATTATCTAGATTGCATGGTTGAAATTTATTGGAAGAGTAAAGCTATGAGAGATAATGACAACTGTGAATAGGTAAACTGTGGTGCAAACAAAGATAGTGTATGTATTTATAAGAAAAAATAGAGTATACTTTTTGAAAATGACTATCAAAAAAAATCTTCTATAATTTAGTGTATATTCTCCATTTAATTTGATATAACAACGACTAAAATCATATATGGCATTTAGTTTACTTATTTCAATTGAAAATCAAGTGAGATTGATTTGGACAAAAAAAATTTGGAACGTTTTAATTTTAAGCTTTCCTTTTTAACAACATATCATTACCATTTAAAAAAATCAACGATTTGATATTACTGTCAAAAATAAGTATACAATACATTACTTATTTTTCAGATATATTAATTAAATACCTTAAATATACGTTTGAATTAAATGCATCTCATAAAAATTAATCTATCGTCTCAATGATTTCGCAAAAATACCCATAATAACATTCTAATTTCCAGTGGTCTTCTATCTAATAGTACTATACACAGTAGTAAAAGTCAATTATAAAAATTGTTGTCTTTTTATTATACAAAGATAAGACAATGAAAACTAGTTATAATACATCCAAATTCTAATTCTGTAAGCCCGAATCTAGATCACGGTATCATATTTATATCGATTTATAACTTTAATACAAACTTAACAATTTTATTATTAAATCAAAAACACATCAACCACATACAACATAAACAGTCTTACATTATTTCTATTTGTAGATGTGTAGAACATGACAAACACCAACATATAGATAAAGAGGACAGAAACAGGAAACCAAACCACAATGTAAGAAAACGTGCATACATATAAGACGGTAGAGTGAAGCCAATGAGCAGGTTCGTGCGTTCTTTTAAAGCTTGTGTGCAGGGGGACACAGTTTGGGAAAATGATTGCAACTCAGATGAGGAATATGGATCTTTGGGATAGAGGGCTTCTCGGCCCTCACTTGATCATCGTTGTTTGTCCCTTCCACCATTCATTCACATTACTTATAAGGAGCAAGATATACTTACGTTACTGATAGTAAACTCAAGAATTACTCACTAAGTTTGCGGGATTCCATTTGAGCACCAACGACTTGATCCATATGTGGAAACACAAGAAGGAGAAGGACAAAGAGAAACATAGGAGAGAATGATGAAGATGCCATCTTACTTATTATTCAATCTTATATTTTTTAGTTATATCAAACTCATTCTTCTTTATGCAGTTTATATAGACTATGAGAGACCTAGTTGTCTCTTAAGGGTCTCTATGTTCATAGCTGTCATGTTTTTGTCTCGTGGCTCAATTGGGTACGGTTGCTTTTTTGTTATAATATTTACTACTTATTTTCGTGGTTATTCATGGTTGTAATTCGTTTCGTTGCATTATTGATATTTTAATTTTTCTTAGACTTAGAATCACTACAAGAAAATATAGCAATTTCTTATCATAAATTCGGTAAAAAAGGTCAAAAATTGGTATTTGTGACCGCTTGTGACCGGTTTTAGTTGGTCAATTTGATAGATCAGAAATTTAAATCCTGTCAATAAACGTAAAAAATTTCTGACCGCTTCAAAACCGGTCAGAAATTTTTGACCAAAAAACCGATCAACAATTTCTAATTGGAAAACCAGTCAATAATTTTTGACCGGAAAAGTGGTCAGAAATTTCTGACTGTTATTGATCGGTCCCATTTTTCTTTTACAAAGAAAAAAAATTTAATTTCAAAATATTATTAATAATTTCGGAATATTAAATATTAAAAATTAAAATAATATATTTTGAAAGTAAAAATACAAATACAAAGATAATAAAAATACAAATATCATTTCATTTGGTTATTACAAAAGCAAAAGATGTCACAAACATGTATATGTAGAATAAACCCACACAACCTAGCGAACTATAAGAATTTTTACTTACCTAAAATTTAATTTTAATAACGTCAAGGGGAGAAGTAACCATACGTGAAATGGCACCAGCAACAGCACCAACAGAGGCTTGAATTACAACAGATTCAAACTGTCTAGGCTCCTGTCATGATCTCCGATCTCTATTCTATAACCTGAAATCGTAGTTTCAACATCAAGAATTTAATATCACACCCATTGCATAAAAAGAGACAGAACCACATCATTACATATGCCCTGAGAAGAGACAAAGAGCAAGCGAGACAAACAGAGAGTTAAAAGAAAAAATCAATGAGAGCAGCCATTAACAAAGAAAAAATTAGAATTTGGATGAAGCAAGGAAGGGAGAAGAATTTAACCTCCCACCATCTCTGTTTCTCTTTTTCTTAAAACCATTTCACTTCTTTCTATTGAAATGAATATTGTCTCTTTTTCTCTGTTTGAAACAGCAAAGCCAAAAATCCAAAATCACATGTTCTCTCAAACCACAGCTAACGAATCAAACACAACACATGAGAATGAAACAAACCTCAAAATCGTGACTCATAATCAAACAATCACAGTAACACTTCAGCAAACTATCAAACCATCACAATCCAATTTCTCTACCCAGATTACAGTTTGTAAAAATAAAAAAAAATGTAATGAAATCTTAGGGACTTGAGAAAAAAATTGAACTCAAAGTCAGACCCAAAAAACAAAATGCAAAATCAAAACCAAAATAAAAATCGAACTTAAAATCGGACCCAAAAGCAAAATCAAACATCAAAAGTACCGATTCAAGATTACTTAACGATTTCTACACCTAATCCGGAGTCTCTACACCCTAAATCCAAAAAATATTTACCTAAATCTGCAAAATTTGAACCTAAATCTGAGAAATATTAACCTAAATTTGCAAAATTTATATCAATCCGTTTTGGTCAGTAATTTGTGACTGATACTGATCGGTTTATTTTATTTTTATTCCGGTCAGTTTCCGTCAGTTCCTGATCAGTTTATTTTATTTTTATTCCGGTCAGTTTCCGTCAGTTCCTGATCAGAATATTGTGATGGATCATCTCCGGTCACTAATTCCGGTCACAATTCAGCATCATTTCTTGTAGTGAATACACCACAATGTTAGAATCCAATGTGAGATACTCATATTTATCATATGAGATTTTGTCATCATTTCTGCTCCAACTTACTTTCTGGGATCTTCAAGTTTGGAGATTTCGTTTAGATTTCTAGTCATTAGATTTTGTAGAGTAACACCTTTACTGTGTTTTAATAAGTTAGCTTTCTTTGTTTGCATTTTCGCACAGAATAAGTGATAACAAAAAATTTTATTAGAAATTTTTTATAGATTTTTTACGGATTGTGATGGAAACTGTATCAGAGTAAAACAATAAGAATTCCATCAAAACTTTCTAGTGGCTTTGATTCCGTCACAAAATCTATAAATCCATCCCAACTAAAGCGGCAGTTTCATGTATTTAAAGAAAGACAAATTAACTTCTTCTTTTTTTCATATCCAAACAAATGAATTTAGTTATCATAACACCACCAAACATTATTTCCTTTTGTCAATAATTAGATCAATAAAATTTCGTTATAATGGATCAAACGATTCATGTATGATTAAAATTTGAATAAGGTTGACAAAAAAAATATTCGATTCATAGCTTACAATTGTTTTTTTAATCTACAATAATATAATGGGAAAAAATTTAAACCTTCGATACCAAATCATTACTTGGATAATCTTAACCACTAGACTAAAAAACTTTGGCATTGCATATTGTTTCTAATTTTTTTTTTGTGTTTCACATAAATTTTTTAAAGAAATGAAAAACAAAGAAAGGTTTTTCAGAAATTCTTTCCCGCTCTCAAAAGTGCACTCATTCATATCATTATATATTTAAAATGTCATGGTTTATTAACTAATGAGGCATGATGTATCTTTTACGATAAAAAACATAGTTCTTCCGTTTCGCATAGAGTATTATTTTAGGAGAAAAAGGTATTTTATAAAGATTGCCATTCTGTCATTTTAATGCAACTTTTTATAAATAATCTTAATTTTAACTTCCAATCAAAATTAGTGATATAAATTATAATTAATTATTGTATATCATGATTTAGAGACATAAAAAAATTTAATATTATATTTTAATATGCGTGAAAAAACCTAGAATAATACTACTTTTTAAGAGGGAATATGTTGGATAAGAGGTGTTTTTTCCCAAAAACACATACGTTGAGTAAGAAATGCATTATTTCAAAAGGCACATGTTGACTAAAAATTGTCTCTCAATAAACACATCTTTTAGATGATAGATCTTAGAAAATACAACAAAATATTAAAACAAGATAAATTAAAGAAACACTTGCTTGCTTTGGGAAGAACAGCATAATTTTTCCATAGTATTTAGAACGTGAACAAAATCAACACAAGACTAAGGAAAGCAGATCCCAGACTACATGAACTTAATAGAGGAGTTCAAGGATTAGGTGACCATGAGATAAATAAAGAATAGTCACTCTTCTTTTTGACCAGGAGAAGAATCGATGACATCAATGTCCCATTATTAAAGTTAACTACCTTACAACGTAACTACTATTCATTTTTTTTTTCCGTCAAAGTTGAATTTATATTGCATCATCAATATCTCGGTTTATATACTATTGTAAATATGATGGACATAAAGCATATATATTCCAGTCATTAGAGCATGTAAGAATCGATCGAGAAAGTACATCGGCACATTTATTTTGTTGTCGTCGGCAATGGTGGAACCGAATCTCATCAAACATGACCCGCCAAGCCTGAATGGAACTAAGATAATATGATAGTCGGAGATTGGGAAGGTGTTTAGTAATGGCGTTAATTATGTTGCTCTTGTCACCTTCAAACTCTACTCGTCGATAGCCAAGACCCCAAGTACATTGAAGAGCCCATATCAACGCCGATAGCTCAGCTTCTTCTACACTTTGTTTTCTAATATCTTTCGCGCGTCCTGCATATTGAAACTGCCCACTCTCATCTCGGACAATCCATCCAATACCCATAGTGCCACCGTTGTTTGGATAAGTAGCATCGAAGTTACATTTCATCCAGCCGTGATTTGGGCGTTCCCATGCTTGATGCCTATTATTGGGTGGTGTGTTGGGCTGTGCATCCGTGTTGGTTGTAGCCGTAAGCCATTCATTTATGATAGTTTGTTAGCATGTTATCGAATTAGCACAATATATTTTTGAGAAAAATACTATTTTAAAGAGGACGATCTATAGGTTAAAAAACTTTAGTGTTATTTAACCTTGACTTAAAAATCAACTGAAGTCATGTGTTATTGATTTCGATATTTCATAATTTTGTTTAGCATCAATAAAAGTTATGTGTCATTTGTTTAAAGGTTTTCATGAATCATTTAAATTTATGTGTTATTAAGGGATGTTCTTGTAGTAATCGCTTCGACAGCGACTAAACAAATTGAATTACAGTGAAAACGGTTACTGTTTTAATTACGTCGACCATTGTGGAAACGACCTCACATGTAATAATGATTGCTAAATTCACTAGCGATTATGACGTACTCTACAGATATAGGGTTTGATTGTTAGGCCCAAAGGCGTGGCGGTTTTGTGCTAAAAAGTATTGGGAAAAATACTATAAAATCAATGATTTGCAAAAACTGACTAAATAAATCCTCATATTTAAAATATCATTTTAAATATGGTCTTGTCGTTGATGGAGATATTTAAAGCTTATTGTTAATTGCACATTTACGGAGTTAATTCTCCGTTAACAGAGACGTTAAGTTGAAACTATACTATTTTATAAAATAACAATCGGGAGTTAAACCACTATTTTCAAAATACCATAAGAATCAATGACTTTCAAAAAATGACCAAATAAATCCTCGTATTTTAAAATGTCATTTTAAACATTGTTTTGTCGTTGGCGGAGATACTTAAGGCCCATCGTCAATTGCAAAAACATGGTTTTTAAGGACAAACCTGAACACCATCTATTTCACACCTGTCACCAATTTCAGTTGATAACAAACACTTACCATCCAATTTTTCAGACAAGATTTGCTGATTTTGCTAGTTTCAGAAGCTTCTTCAAAGAGATCCATGACTCTTTCAGACTCATTTTCAGAAAGAAAACGTATAATGTCTTCCATATATATACCTAAAACCCCCAAAACATCCTCTTTTATCAATCTTGATTTCAATAAAAATAAAATCAAAGTTGTTCATCATATAAATAAGTACTTGGATCTAGGCTCAGTAACATTCTGGAAAATCTTCCTCGCTGCAAGTTTTTGAAGTGATAGTCATGATCATATGAAAGGCATGAGGATGAGTGCACCAGAGGCTTTCACGGATAATGCAAGGAAGCTGAGGTATTGGTTTCGGATATCCAGTAAGTGAAATGGGTCATTTGGGTCAAGTATTTTTTGACCCAACCACATCATACGGGTTCAGCTCAAAAACAGAATATCGAGGACGAAATCTGTGTTGAGCTTAGAAAGGAGTGAGTTTGTTAGATTCATTCCTGAGTGATTCTATTTTTCTAATCATGTACATAAGCTCTTGTTATGCATAAGTTGAGATGTGGTTGTAACAGAGTGAGATTAGAGAGAGAGAGATTGAGAGATTTCTTAAGCTTGTAAAAGAGATTTCTAAGTTTGCTCGGTGATAGTGGATTCTGGAGATCATCTCCGGCGAGACATAGGATTCCGGTTTAGAATCCAAACTCATTAAATCGTGTTCTTTCTTTACTTTCTCGTTAAGCTTCAACCTCACACAAACTTCGAATCAAGTTGAACAAACAAATCAAGTTCAAACAGTTTTGCTTCCAATTCACTTCAAATTTGTGTGGCCTTATCATCATCCTAAGTCGTGTCCTTTATATGCTCATCCAAAGTAAAAAGAGTTCCGTTTCTTATTACATTCATCAATCTCTTCATTTTCCAAGCTGAAACATTTTTAGTGTTCATTCTCTGCAAATGATCAATCCTTATCTCTCCATCCCCTCCTTCTTTCTTAGAACTAGACTGAAAAAGCTTCAGACTTTTCAAGATCCCCGTTGGGCTCTTCTGCAACCTTCTGCTTCTAACTGTCACTTGTGGTGGAGAAGAAACCACTTTTGGACCTAAAGGAGATAGCTTACGTGCAGTCGTCTCAAACGACTGTACATGGCTTGCTATTTTCTCCTCTTGAATATGAATCTCAACTCGAGGAGGTCCCGAGAGAGTCTCAATCACGTATTGCCTAAACAATGATTCTTGAATCCGATCAAAGTAAGTACACATATGAAACGATGATATTCACGATGGGCCTTAATATCTCCGTCAACAACAAGACCATGTTTAAAATGACATTTTCAAATACGTGGATTTGTTTGGTCAGTTTTTGAAAGTCATTGATTTTTATGGCATTTAGACAACAGTGTTTTAACTCCCGATTTCTATTTTCTAAAACGGTGTAGTTTCAACTTAACATCTTTGTTAACGGAGAATTAACTCCGTACACGTGCAATTAACGATGGGCCTTAAGTTTCTCCATCAACGACAAGACCATGTTAAAATGACATTTTAAAATATAAGGATTTGTTTGGTCAGTTTTTGCAAGTCATTGATTTTTATAGCATTTTTCCCAAAAAGTAAAATACACACATTTCACACCAATCACCTAATAATAAAGGTCAAGTGCATTTTTCAAAGTAAAAACCGCTACAGTAATATTTGTCTTATAAATTAGGATTCCACTCATCTTTTTTAGATACCACCTCTTACCAGCGTATTTTAAGAAAAACGCCACATTACTTTTTCATTTCAATAATACTTTCATGCCGAGGACAGATAGTTCAGTGGTATAGCCACTTTATAAATCTTTAAAGTACCAGGGATCGAACCCTCTACCTGAAATATAGAAGAGGGGATTAAAAGGTCATTAGGGCAGTTGACAAAAAAATTTAAAAAATAATATTTCCTCTGTTTCGCAAAGAGTGTCATTCTAGAGGAAAAAATGTTTCACAAATAGAGTCATTCTACAATTTCAATGCAACTTTTTACAAATAATTTCAATTTTAACCTCCAATTAAAATTAGTGACATGAAATCTAATTAATTATTATCTATAGCAACTAGGAGCATAAAAAACTTTTAGTGTTGTTTCTTAATTTATGTGAAACAGAGGGAATATTAATTATTATTGTCTTAATAATTAAATATTTATATAGAGATGTATAGTGTATTTGTGTATGGGTTCGGTTGAGTCTATGAATTTTTGGTTATAATATATATGATTCATTCATATATTTATTTTAACTAGTTGGTTATTAAAAGTTTTAAATATCATATTATAATTTTTTATAATAATTATATCACATTATAAAAATTACACATCGTGTGTAACGTACATTTGTATGTTACGTGAATATATCTATATAAATATTAAAATATATTATGTAGATATCCATTAAGGTGAACACTGATATGGAACTATAACAAAATTAGATTTTTAATAATGTCAATATATTATTAATGATTTTATTAATATTATTATTATTTTATTTATAAAACTATCTATAAAAACCGCACCGCTTATATTTTACCA
The DNA here is from genome assembly GCA_900406435.1 of Lepidium aucheri. Lineage (NCBI taxonomy): Eukaryota > Viridiplantae > Streptophyta > Magnoliopsida > Brassicales > Brassicaceae > Lepidium > Lepidium aucheri. Next base: position 13,568 of record OVBA01006287.1, read on the forward strand.
ATCACATATTATTTTGTTCCGCTTTTTTACTAAAACCCTACTTGTACTAAAACTGCACTTTATCCCGTATTTATACAGCATCGTATTTTATCCCGCACTACAAAAACTATAGTTACCAATCAGACCCATAATCAATGTCCATTTTAGCAACTATTTTAATTATATTTCTTTAGCTGATGGCTTTATTTTTTATGGGATTATGATTAACCTATTTTTTCATTTTTAATACAAAAATAAATCTCATTTCATTTACTCTCCAAAATTAAATCACAAGGGTAGAAAATTATAATTCTATCTTTAATGACCAAACAAAAACCAGGAACCAAAATTACCGTTATACCCTGTATAGAAAAAGAAGATTTCAGGTGAACTCTCCACCAGGGAAACTTTAATTGAAGTCTTCTAGTACGGAGAAGACTTCTATTGAGGTCTCCTCTATAACTACATATTTAATTTAAAATTAAAATAGTAATTATAATTATATGGTCATAATTTTTATTACAAAATCTAAAAATAAAATATTATGATATATAGAAATGAAAGTTTAACAAAACATGGTCACCTATACAAAAGGAAGATCATATTACAAACTTTATCATAAATAAACTATGTCAGGGTTAGGGTTTAGGATTTAGAGATATGATAATCATGTGGGATTTGTTAAATTTTGCAATTGAAATGTACAAATGGAACAAATGAAGTAAATTGTACAAATATCTACAAATTATAAGAATTAGGACTAACATTTGGGAACATATTCCATTTGTGGTGGAAATTTATGATACGAAATTTAGAATTTAGGGTTTAGGGGTTAGAGAAGACTTTAGTTCAGGTGAAGTTTCCGAAGTCAAAAATTATAATTAGTTTATAGTTAACTGAAATTATCCAACGAATTGTAAGAAATTGAAGTAGTTATAAGTTAGGGTATAAATTATAAGAAGTAGTTACAATCCAATTACCAGTACCATCTTTCAACATTTCAATTCGATTTCTCCTTCAACGAATGACAATAGCTGTGTGGAAAAAGGAAGTGTTACGATCTCCCAAACAAATCCACTTCTCACGTAACTTTTGAAACCATAAAACCTCCTCTTGTTTCAAAACCTATTCAAACTCCTGTAATAATTGTTCCTCTCGTTGAAGTAACTGGTCCGAAACCATCACATCAAGAGCCTCTCCAACATTCTTGATCTCGAACATGAGATGTCCTTTATGTCTATTAATATTTCTGAAGATCTCTCAGTTCCATTTCCTCAGAACACGATGCAACTGTCCAAGAGCTGTAGGTGTTGAAACCAAAGGATTCCAAGAAGCATTCATCAACTCTTTAAACCCTGAATGAGATAACCATGCTGCTTCAAAACGAAAAGGTCGTCTCCTAGAATCACGGTCAAGATTTGGACTAAGTTGTAGGTAAAGCGGAGTATGATCCGATGCAAGAAATGGAAAATGAGTGACAAAGACATCTTGTCATTTCAATCTAGCACTTGCAAAACACAACGCTCTATCAAATCAAGCAGGATTTATGGAGAATTTAAGAATAAAAAAGACGGTCGAAATTGTAAAGGGCAGATAGTAAAAAATACTCTCATCAGAAATATATTCTCGACTTGTAAACTCCTTTGCATTTTCGGGAATTAAATATTAAAGGATCAACAAATTGGCGCCGTCTATGGGGAACAAAACAAAAGTCACGTCCTCACAAATCTGAGACAAGGAGAGAGCATACTTACCAATGATGAGAGAGATCGGGCCTTTGACACACGTTCTGGGAGAACAACTTGAAGGACAGGACAAACACAATGTGACCTACGGCACAGAGAACATTGTCCCATCATGATCACCCTAAATGACAACGTATCAACAGAGGTCCCGCACGATCGCAAAACTACAAGAAATGGCCACCGCTGCGATGGAGCAAGTCCAGCAAAGCAAACTACGAAACCAAGAGTTACAGCTCCAAATCTGGCGACAAGAGGAAGAGTTCAGAAAAAAGCTCTCTAAGCTCTAGGATATGGTCACTAACGCCAGACATACGAATGGACGGGAAACCACTCCAGAGGTTACAAACCCATCCAAAAGAATCTTACGGGAGCACACATACCTACAACCAGAGAGAGAGTAAACAGACTGGTAGTGTGGGCAGACCCCATAGTTCAAGAACAGCATGACGAGACCATGCCACAAGATGGGACAAGAAGGAGAGATCATGTATCCTACAAGAAGGAGATAAGCATGTCTGTAAAAAAGCACACGAAAACAAATCTCACCTGGTTGCCATGAATCAAGGATTAACAGGCTCACATCCGGAATTCAGGATTACAAAAAGAGAATCTCCACCTCTGGAAGCAGGACCTATAAGACTTTATAGAATGTGATTGAAGACGTTCCTTCAGTTCAGTAATCACATATCTGACCTGAAAATATCTTTGCCAGAAAAATGCAACCAAATAAGAAAACCTCAAACACAAACTAAATATGAAGCTTTACACGCATGACAGGAAGCAAATATACTGTAAAATTAAGCTTCACGATACCAAGCATTCGAATACGCAAGCACTTTAACTTAGAGTACTTGAAAAAGAAAGCAACTTGATCTAGTAGGCCTTGGATGGTTTGGATTAATTCAATAGTTGAGATAGATTCTCTTATTAGCCATTTATGAGCAAAAGAAGCTCATACCGATGTCAGTTTAGAATACTCTCTTTCTGAAAGTGATTCCACAGATGCAGTTCCCAAGAGATATAGCTGTAATACACATCCAAAAAAAACTCAATGAGCTATCAATTAGTCTTAAGGACTCATGATTCTACCCAAAAAATACAATCAGGGCTTTGATTATATGCCATTCAAAGATAACTAGAATAGCATTTCCAATCCTAGCAAAGTCAAGTAGATTAAATACTATCGTATTCCTATAGCTTATCGTGTTAAGCTATTAGTTACAACATCTACCTCTCCAAATGGAACGTAAGAGGGTAAATAACAGAGAATTTCTTTTTTTTTTTTCGAAACAAGAATGCGAAGATTTCATCTGAAGTCTCCTTTCAAGACCCAGAAATTAGTAAAATACAAAACTAACCTCTGCATTGACTTGAAGATTTCATATGAAGTCTCCTACCTGTGGAGACTGAAAGTGTTCGAATCGACCAGACAAGTTGAGTAACAGATCTCTAAAGATTGATCAGACAAGCTGAGGAACAGATCTCTAAAGATTAATCAGATAAGCTGAGGAACAGATCTATGAAAATTGATCAGAGAAGCTGAGGAACAGATCTCTGAAGATTGATCAGATAAGCTGAGGAACAGATCTCTGAAGATTGATCAGATAACTTGAGGAACAGATCTCTGAAGATTGGTCAGACAACTTGAGGAACATATCATTGAAGATTGATCAAACAACTTGAGGAACATATCACAGAAGACTGATCAGACATTAATGTGAAATGGAAAATGTGGTGAAGCATCGAATTAAGAAAAGGAATCTACAAGTCATTGTAACCAAAGTTGAAGATTGAAGTTGCTGTCAAGACAAGAAACTATTCAAGCTAAGAAGCTCTTCTCAACAAGTGAATGTCTGAAGTTGTTCTCAACAAGAAGTTGCTATGAACGTGTAGTTGAGAACAACGAGTATCTGAGCTGGACAAAGAGACGATCAATACAAGGACTTGTTTAAACGCAAGTCTGTTAAAGACAAGTGGCTGTGTGAAGACAAGTATCTGTGTAGAGACAAGTGGCTGTCTGAAGACAAGTGTCTAGTACACGGATTATTCTCAACAGGAAGTTGCTATGAACATTGTAGTTGAGAACAATGAGTATCTGAGCTAGACAAAGAGT
>OVBA01006288.1:2471-17404 GCA_900406435.1 Lepidium aucheri
GTCTTTCAAAGTCTCTTTCTTTGTCCAAAAGATTTTTCTTTCTATTGTGACGGTGGGAATCGACGATTTTCAACTTTCAAACATTGTGGATGGCTTAAATGTCGCTATGGACGAAGTGAATACTCGCCAACTTGAAGAAGCTGCTAGGACGAGTGCTTCTCATCCATCCTCTTCAGCTGCAGCCAGAGCCACCGCCTTGACTCTCACCAGGCCAACTTCAGGCCATGGTGAATCACGACCTCAGAAGAGGTCAAGAACTGATACTGTGCAGGCGTCTGTGACTCCTCCTTCTAGTGCTCCAAGGAGGAGGAGGAGATGTGCTGACTTCCTTTCCTCTCACAACCATACGAGTATCACACCTATCCTTTCGTCTTGTATTGAGTGTACCGACCTTAAGCGCCACATAAGGACTTCTTTGGATCTCCTTCCATCCCCCGATCAGATATAAAACGAGGGTGGATATGAAGAGACGGTCTATCTGCTTTTCAAGGTTTGAATTTGTCTCGGCTCTGAGTTTAGTCTGTTCACTATTTATCATGTTTTTCTAACTGTTGGCTTTCTTGTTTTCTCTTTTGGCTACCTTATCGCCCATCTGAATTACATCATGGTGGATCGTGAAAGATATCAGGCTTGCCTTGATGAGAGTCTTCGGAGGACTGCTCATCTCGCTATTTGGGCTGGGCAATCTTATTTTGATGGTAGAAGCTCGATCTAGACTTTATGCAGTTGAGGAAGAGCTTTCCCGAGTTAGGGCCGAGTAGTTTTTCAAGTAGTTTTATTGCGTTGAAATGGATCGGGATAATGCTTTCAAGGCTGCTGAGAAGGCGAATGATACTTCGAATAAGCTTTGATCCGAGTTGGATTCTATCAAGGAGAATTTTGACCTCCGACTTTGCGAGGCTTTGAATTCCAAAAAAACTGAGGATATTCCAAGGCTTGAACAAACAACTCTTTGTCCATTTCGCAAGGATCACTGCTCGCTTTAATGATATTGATGCTAACATGGATGCTCGGCTCTCGTACGCTCAGCTCTGTAGATCGGATAATGTGCTTCAATTGCTGTCACATCGGAGCTTCAGTATCCCTTCAGTGATCATTGATCACGTGAATGCCGAGTTGGACAAGTTCAAAGAAATTGTCAACAGGGAAAATTTGATAGCACTCTTTCCTGAGGACTTGGTCGTCCGGTTTTTTGAAGTTAGAGAGGCTTCCAATGCTCTTGGTGAGGCTTGATTCACATAATACATCGACTTTGCTTTGATCACTCTCCAACTACTTTTTACTTTAGGTTGTAGAGATATTTTGTAGTTGTAGTTGATATCTCTCTTACTGGATTTTGTGAAAAAATTTCCTGTTTAAAAGATATGAAATGAACTTGGTTATTCGTTTTATTTGCTTTTGATTCCGGCAGTTTCAATTGTTGAAAGAAATGAAGTAGTTGAAAACAACTAGGTCTGTTTTTGAATTTATATTAAGTTAAAAAATCGGACATAAAATATGAATGCTTTTAATCTAAAATCAAAGAAGTAAAGTTCCAAGAACTTTATGTTGATAAGAGCAAGAACTAGTGTCTCTAATTGTTTGGGAGTAAACCCGTTATTTTTGGCATTTATGAGAGTTAAGATCTTTTTTGCAAAGCTGAGATTTTAAGACTAGGCTTTTAAGATTGTTTGAGAGTCAAATCTCAAAGTTGTTTTTCAAGATCTAGATCTGGAATCCGTATTTGAATTTCATTTTAAGAAGGATTAGACCTCTCTTTTTTTTGTATAAAATTATGTTTTGTCTTTAAGAGAATAAATCCCAACTTTTATATGAAACTATGTTTCATCTTTTTCAAGATTTTGGTCTTGGAGTATCTATATAAAACTATGTTTTGTCTTTGCGAGAATAGATTGTGACTTTATGTACGAAACTATGTTTCATCTTTTTGAGATCTTGGTCCCGGCATATTTGTACAATTCTATGTTTTGTCTTTTTCGAGATCTTGATCTTGGCATATCTATACAAAAATATGTTTTGTTTTTTACGAAAACTCGGTATACTGCACAAAACTATGTTTTGTCTTTGTGAGAATAAATCCTGACTTACTATACAAAAATATGTTTTGTCTTTTATGAGAACTTGGTCTCGACGTAATTGCAAGGTTAGGCTCAGCGAGATTTTAATACTTGGTTTAAGAGTGAGAACTGAATCTCATGATAAGTTTAATGAGGTGTAGCTTGGCGATATCTTAAGACTCCGCTTTTTAGATGTGGGGTTATATCGGCTTTGTTTCTGGAAATATGTCCTCATATTTCATCTTTTTATTTCGAAGGAGATTTATAATAATTTCATTTAGTTTAAGGTGCACCTGAAGGCTATCTACGTACCCCAAATGGATAAAGCAAAAACGTAGTTCTGATTACATACTTAAAGAATTAGAAAGGCATCAGCTGATGCGTAGACGGCACCGACTTAGTGCGACCTTAGATAGTAGTATCGCTTCAAGTTGATAGAGTTCAGCTTCCCGGAACCATCTCTATCCATTGTTGCAATTTTGTAAACTCTGGGTTTTACAACTTTACAAACGATGTAAGGCCTTTCCCAATTAGCACCGATTTATCCTGCGTTTAGCTCAGCCGTGTTCTTGAACACCTTCCAAGGAACAAGATTGCCTTCGGCGAAATGATGTCCTTGGAATTCTTGTTGTAGTACTTAACCACTTGCTGCTGATAGTTTTGTACGCGAAGTAAGGCATCATCTTGTTGTTCTTCCAACTCGTGTACACTTGTTTCCGTCATGTGATTATTGGACCCTTCATTTTCGGGAGAGTGATTACGACACAAAGTCGGTATAGCGGCTTTGGTGGGAGCTAATGCTTCCATTCCATGAGACAAGGAGAAAGGAGTTTGGCATGTCGAATGTCTTGGAGTGGTTCGATGGGACCTTAGCACTCCATCCAACTCATCAGACCAGCTGCCTTCTTTTCTTCAAGGTGCTTCTTGATGCCATTCAGAATATGCTTGTGCGTTGCTTTGGCTAATCTATTGCCTAGAGGATTCTGTAGCGTAGAATTGCTTACTCGGATATTCCACCTTGCGCAAAAGTTTTTGAATTTTGCAGAGATGAAATAAGAACCATTATCGGTAACGATTTCATAAGGCAAGCCGTGTTAGCATACAATATTCTTCCAGGCCACGTCTTTCTCCTTAATCTGAGAGTAAGCTTCAAGTTCGACCCACTTGGAGAAGTAACCCATCATTACAAGCATAAATCTCTTTTGATGAGATACCAGTAAAGGTCCGACTATATCCGTTGCCCAACACATGAATCGGTAAGGCATTATTGATGATGTCAGTTCTTCGGTTGGAGCGGGAAGGATATCTTTGTGCCTTTTATATTTATTGCACTTTTCCGTATATTGTTGGCAGTCTTGTGCCATTGTTGGCCAAAAGTACCCTAAAGTCCGGATCTTAGGCACGAGTGACAATCCACTAGTGTAATTTCCTCTCGCTCCATTGTGTATTTATTGTATAACTCGTTTTGTCACATCTCTGTGTATACACGTAAGTTGAGTACCATTCGTACTTTGTCGGTACAACTTTCCATGAATTTTACGTAGAAAGCGCGTTTAGCTTTGAGTTGTCGTGTTTTCCACCTATCCTCTAGAGCTTCACTGTCAATGATGTATGCGAGTATTTCGTCTCTTCAATCGATCTTTCTCTCGCATGGTTGAGGACAATTGTCAACATCCATGTCGGCTTCTCCTCCTATGTCGACAATTGTTGAGGCAAGGCCAAAGTCTCCTTTTGGCAAGTTGATACTTGGTCTATCTGAACTTCCGACTTGAATGGTTCTCCTTTGAATGTGATCAATCGTTGACGCTAAATCTGCTAAGGCGTCGGCTATCACGTTTTTAGCACAAGAGATCTTGTTAATTCTGAACTTTAATTCCCTTTTCAGATCTTTAACGACTTTCAAGTATGCTTCCATTTGGTTGTTCTTTGTATCGTAGCCGTCATTGACTTGTTTGACAACTAACTGTGAATCACAGTATTACTCAATTCGGGTAGCTCTGATTTCCTTCGCATGTTGGATCCCTACAATTAGTGCTTCAAATTCATCTTCATTATTAGATGTCAGGAAAGCAAGTTGGAAGGACTGCTCCAATACTTCTCCAGCTGGACTTTCTATCTAAACTCCAACTCTAGACCCATGTTGTGAAGACAATCTGTCGACAAGAGCTTCTAGACTTGAAAGGTTTCGTCTAGGTCCAACGGTTCAACTCAGAAGACAGCTCTATGAGGAAATTCTCTAAGACTTGCGACGTTGCGCTGGTTCTTCCTTTATACTTGATGCCATACTCGCTAAGTTCTACGGCCCACTTGGTCAATCTTCCTGACTGATTAGGGCTGTGCAAGATCATCCTTAATGGATGGTTGGTTAGAACGATGATCGTCTGAGACTTGGATATTTCTTGCCAAACTGACAACTTCCAAAGCAAGTTATTCGGTTGTCGGATACCAAGACTCGGCTCCGTTGAGAGACTTGCTGGTGTAGAAGATGGGATTTTGAACTCCTCGATCTTCTCGGACTAGTACACTGCTTACCGCTGATGTTGAGACCGCGACATATAGGTAGAGCTATTCTCCTTCTTCTGTTTTTGCCAAACTTGGTGGTGTTGACAAATACTCCTTTAACTCAGAGAATGCTTTCTCGCATTCCTCATCCTATTTGAAGTTCTTATTTCCTCGCAGCACCAGATAAAATAGAAGGAATTTATCCATTGATCGAATCTATTTATAGCGGCAATACGCGCAGTGAGCCAATGTACTTCTCACGTATTCTGTGGAGAGGGTTTCTCTTAAACTACCTTAAATTTTTTTGGATTGGCTTCAATTCCTCTCCGAGTTACAATATATCTGAGTAACTATTCCAAAGTTACTCTGAAAGTACATTTAGCCAGGTTGAACTTAATATGATATTCGTTCAGCGTCTTGAAGCACCGAGCTAAGTGATTTATGTGATCCTAAGCTTTTCTAGACTTGACTAGCATATCATTGATATACACTTCCACTATCTGGCCAAGTTGATCGGCGAACATTCTGTTGACCAGTCACTGGTACATTGCTCCCGCATTCTTTAACCCAAAAAGCATGACCTTGTACCAATATGTTCCTCGTTTATTTATGAACAAAGTCTTTTCCACGTCATCTGCGTGCATATTGATTTGATTGTAGCCCGACAAAGCGTCTATAAACGAAAGAAGTTTGTTTTCTGCCGTTGCTTTGATGATTCGGTACAAGCCTTTTTCAAGTCGGTGAAATCTACGGAGACTCGCCATTTTCCATTCTTCTTTTGTACCACGACAAGGTTAACTAACCATTCGAGGTACTGCACTTCAACAATAGATCTCGCGTCTGTTAGCTTGTTGACTTCGTCTATGACAGCTTTGGTCCACTCAGGACCTGGTTTTCGTCTTTTTTACTTAATCGGTTCATACATCGGGCAGAGATTGAGCCTATGACTCGTTATCCTTGAATTGATTCCTGGTATATCCTTTGGTGACCACACAAATTTCATCACGTTCTGCTCTAGAAGTCGGATTAACTTTTCCCAGATATCTTTATCTAAGTTAACTGCAATCCTGACGCACTTCTCCGAGTATGACATATCTATATTAATGAGCTTGACTGTTGATCTATCTGGTTTCTTGGGAGCAGAAGACTCCGAGATAGCTTTGCTATTGATGGATGCCGTGATAATGCAAGATTTGTTGCACAGTTTCAACTCGATGATGAAACACATTCGAGACATTTTCTAGTCTCCTCGCAGTGTATAGACTCCTTTATTGGTTGGAGTTTTATGCATTGATGATAGTTTGACGGTATAACTTTCATCACATGAATCCATGGAGTTCCGATGATCATGTTGTGGATCGGCAGCTTGTCAACCACCCAAAGCCTTATCCATCTCGTGATTCCTGCAGCTCAAACTGAAAGCTTAACAGTTCTTATCGCATGAATCAAACTTCCATCAACGCTGTTAACAATCTATCCACCGATTTGATTCTTACGTCTGGTAGTGCCATCTAGTCATGCGTCTTTTTGAAGATTAAGTCCACTAAACTTATGGTATTGATAAGTATCCAAGATATGTCACAGTCGGCAACTCATAATTTTATGACCAATGGATTATTATGTGGGAAACATACTCCTTCGAGATCTTCCAAGGTGAAAGATATCTCTGAGTCTACTGGCCTCAAATTCTCTGATAGAGCCGCATGTTTAAGGTTGATTGCAGTTATTAGTTTTTGATCTTACTTCTTGATCGATCGTATGGTATCATCACAAAATTGTAAGCTTCCCATGATCACACCAACATGCACTCGGGGAGTTTCCGATTCGGTAATTTCCACTTTGTTTCTAATATGTTTTGCCTTTTCTGGTGTGGCATCTTCCTGGGTTGCTGATTTGTTGGTTCCTTCTCGCAACTCGGTCTCCTTTCACTTCTGGATCTTGAACTTCTGAGTTTCCTCTTCGGAAACACTTAGTTTGCCTTCGCTATACTTTTCAGCGAGTAATTCCTACAGCTGCTTGTATTTGGAAGTTGAATGACCAGCTCAGTTATGGAATGCACAATACTCATTTTGGTTGTAAGTATTGTTCCAAGGTTTCTTCCCAATCGGGCCTTCAGCTTCGCCGACTTGGAAAGTCGTCGCCGTGTTCGCTCTTCCTTTGTTATTTTGTTGTTGTGGCTCCTGATACTCTTTTTTGACTCTTTTACTCTAGAGTCTCGTTGAACAGTTTGAATTTTAACGAGGATCAGATTTTCCTCGATATACTCAGCATGTCTTACTGCTCTGCATAAGGCATATGAGACTATTTTTGGTTGAATTACAAAGAGATCCATTCGTAAAGCCTCATCGCTAACCATCCCGGTTCTCAAATGCTTCGATTGCTATGTCATCACTAACTTTGGCTTTAGTCATTATTCTCCTAAATCATCCGAGATATGGTTTTGGGGATACGTCGGATCCTTGTCTCGGGGATCGTAGTTACACAGTGTAAGTGTTTTAGTTAACGAATATAGCGTATTGTTTCATGAACAACTCAGCTAACTGATTGAAGTCCTCAATCGATCCAGTCGGCAACTTTGTGAATCATGCTAGCGCGTCTCTAGTTAAGTTTTCAGTGAAAAGTTGATAATACAATGCATCTTCCTTATGAGGATGGTAACTCGTTTTGCCCATCATTATGTTGAACGTGCTAAAAAATTGCAACGGGTCTGTTATCCCATCATATGAAGGACAACGTAATCTCGGTCCACAATTCACCGAGATCCTTCTCAGTCTAAGAGAGAATGGAGAATTTCGAGTTTGGGCTAAGATTCGCCCAATATCTAGAGCTGAGCTGGTTGCCTGATGGCACTGAGACCTCATCTCTTCCATTATTCTAAAGACGGTGGTGGCGTCAACATTTTCGGTGTCTGTTGTCCGGGAACTTGCTTTGTAGGAGTTGATCCTTGATCCAAGATGTTGATTGGTTGTGGACTCGGCGTACTTCCAAACTAGTTCCTTTGTAGGCTAGTGAGTACTTCTTTGTTTGGTCTGTTGACTTGCCCTGAGGTAAGCCACTTTCACTCATTATGGCCTTAGCTTTGGTCCAATCAAAATACTCGGCTTCCTTCGATCCGCGACTTCTTGCAAAGCTAGCAAATTTTGCACCATATCTTTGAGTGATGGCGGCTCCACGGGTGGTCCACGGAGCTTAGTAACTTCATGAGATTCTTCTTAGACGTCTTCTTGTGTTTGAACAGTGTTCAGAGTTGATCCGAGAGTTGGGTCTGCTTGTTCCTGAAGCAGATCAAGAACTCTTCTTTCAGGTGCGTGAATTGTCATGTCGTCTCCTGACATCCTTGCGATTGACGATCGCTTTTTTTTCTGCGCAAAGAAATCCTTCAATGTCATCCCCACAGACAACGCCAACTGTTCGAGTAGGATTTAGCACAAAGAATTCAGCGCATAGATGCCGAGTTTGACTTTATTACTCAAGTTCAATGCTTAAAATTCGATCTATTTTTGAAAGGTTTCCACCTCTATTTATAAAACATAGATGTGATTAAAATCCCTTTAAAACAGGAAAGATTAAAAAAAAAATTAGATTCTAAAGATTTTTACAAGATTTTCCAAAAAATTTCTTATCCGGAACAAGAAAGTTTCCACTTTTCTTTTGATAATTTGTCGTCCGAGTTCGTGTCACTTTGACGACTTATCGAGAAGACATTTGTCCGAGACAAAAGTGAATTTCCGAGATGGTTCCCACCTGAGTTGCCGAGATCGGGGCTTAAAGAGATTTCATCAATTAATTGTTATCTATAAAAGTAAGGAAAAAAGAACGTGATTATATAGCTTTGGAGATTTACGGAATAATTGAATTTGTGCAATAAATACAAATAAAGTTACAGACGTTACTATACAACCTATCTGTATAAGTAATGTTTTTCTGATTCCACAGATCTAAATGGACAATCAGATCGAGCGTGTTGACGTAAGCCAGCTTTTCAAACACAACAAATCCCACAGATGCACAAAATCAAAACGACAAAAGAAAAGTGAAAGCCTCTGATTGGTTTAGAAGCATAGGACTCTCTATAAATATGGACCCACCCGCACGTTCGTTTGCATCACAGCTCTTAAAAGTGTTGTCTTTACAGAAAACAGCAACGGAGGAGTCGAAGAAACATTAGAAGATGGTGAAGCAAAAGATAAATAAGAAGAAGAAGACCAACAACAAAACGGGTCATGGGTCTGGATCAAGATCCGGACAGCTTCAAATGAAGGTGAGAAAGCTCCAAATACTGATACTGGGCGGGCAAAAATGTGACCATCCGGATCAGCTTTTATCAAAAACCATTGATTATATTGTGCAGTTGAAGTTGAAGCTTACTCTCCTTGAGGAACTCTCTGATAAGTACTCGCTTTGAAGATCGTGCCATTATCTTTTTTTTTTTTTTTTTTACTTGAGTAGTTTATAGAATGTAGCTATGGTGTCCATATCCGTACCTGGATTATCTTTTGGGGTTCTTTTTTTTTATGTCGTATTATATCTTCTTTTATATAGTTTGTCTATATATATTTATTTGACAATTGATTAGAAAAATTGACTAATTTGAGATTTTACAATATGTTCTTCGTGAAAATCTTGGTTTTATATCTATTACAGGGACTAAACATACTATACTATAATGTAAGTTTTATATTAACAACATTTGAGTGATAAAATTTTACAAATAAAGAATGAAATGTTACAAATTGCTATAAGTCGATTCTGGAAATCCACTAGATCTGTGTTTACAGACAAAGCTACTCTCTTTCGTTTTTGATTTACCTGAATCTCTTTCAGTTAAACCAGACGTGTCTTGAGTAAGGAAAAATATAAAGATTACGCAAAAAAAACCAAATACCCTAAGTTGTTTCTCACCTGCCTCGAATTCTTAAATACCTTTTGGATTCGATCAATTAAAAATATCTTTGAACTAAGTTTCATTAGGAGAAACCTTCGGAGTCACTAAGAGTCTTTAAAACCTCTACTTCGATTGTGATCACTTCAGTGCTATTTCATATAAGAATTTGATGACCCGGTTTAATTGTAATTGAAGTGCACAAAAAATCAAAAGTAGACATAAACCTTTTAAATTTGGTAGGAACTTTAATTAACTGTTAAATTCGTTATTCACCATTTAAGTGGTCGTATTTAGTTCGTCAACGGTCAAGTGGTTGTGTTTAGTTCGTTAACCTTCTTAAAATTCGAGAAAACCTCACTCATCATTCTTTAACGGTTTCACAAATTGTGTTTAATTATCAAGCCTGTTAACAAACCATAATTAACAATCTCAAAAAATTATGAACAAATATCAGGAACTTAGTCATGATTTGAACCTAGAAAAACAAACATGATGCTGAAAGCTTGCTCAAAGTTCTCTAACTATTAGCTTTAGAGAGAAAATATCTAAATAAAAGTAGATCTTGTTATTTCTGTTAAACAAAGCATAAACAATTTGAGTCTTCTTATATAGAAGTGTTAAACTAAGCAAGACTTATGAAGCAAGTATAGGCCTAGCTTGAGTGTTGAACAAGGAACGGATGATTTGACGTGAGAGACAAGGAGGAAGTGACTTGAGACACACACAAGGCAGAAGTAGTCTCGCGGTTCAAACACAAGAAGAGAAGCGATCCGAAAGAAATAGAGCCGTTGGATCCTCCTTAATCAAGAGAGCCGTTGGATGCCCTTGGTATTATTGAGATAACTAGGTTAAGTGTGAAGCAAGCAACCTAGACTTGAGCAACACACAAGAAATGGCCATAAAGGATTTGTCCGCACAAAAAAAGTCAATCTATTTAATTAGACCTGTAACCACATGTGACCACAAGTGGGAACTATTTAAACTCGGTCAATATGACCGTTAGGGATAAGCAAAGAAGACCGTTCATGAGAAGTCACTATCCACCTCGGATCTCACGCGGAAAGAATCTTTCCTCTTATAGCACATCCATTTGTTTATTCAGTTAATTTGTTGTGTACCCTAGCCGATTCCTTTGTGTATAAATATGTAGCACATGTAAATCATTATTCCTTAAAAGACAATAAAATCTCTCTCTTCATACTCTCTCTCTCTCGGTTCTACAACTCTCTCCCAAAACTCTCTCAAATTCTCTCTTCAATCTCTTCTTCTTCCGCAACAATCTCTCTTAATTCTTTGAAATCTTTCAAGAAGAACATAAAATGAACCGGACAATTAAACCGGAATTAAATCAAGTCGGTCGTTTATAGAATATCGAATCACATATTCTTATATTTCCCTTCAAGATGAGGCAAAGATAGAAACCATGTTCATCTTGCTAATTAGATCCCGAAACAGGGTAGGAAATAATGGCATTGTCAAGGCATATGCTAGTTGATGATGTGTTCTAACATGCACCGTCTGGATAAGGCCGAGTTTAATATGTTTTCGAGTAGTGTGGTAGTTGTTTTTTATATGTTTAGTACGCTCATGGAACATAAGATTTTTGGCTACCTCAATTGCTATAGTGGAATCACAAAACAAGGAAACTTGATCAGTTTGTGGTACTTGCAGTTCGTTTAGAAGCTTCACAAGCCAAGAAACTTCACATGTAACAAGAGTCATAGCTATGTATTCGGATTCAGCTTATGAACATGACACAATATCCTGCATTTTAGATTTCCAAGAGACAAGAGAATCACCAAGGAACATGCAGTAACCAGTTGAAGAACGTCGAGTATCATGACAA
This sequence comes from Lepidium aucheri, assembly GCA_900406435.1. NCBI lineage: Eukaryota > Viridiplantae > Streptophyta > Magnoliopsida > Brassicales > Brassicaceae > Lepidium > Lepidium aucheri. Next base: position 13,762 of record OVBA01006288.1, read on the forward strand.
GATGCCCAATCTGTATCACAGAAGGCTTTGAGCTTGAGATCTGACTTAGAAGAATTGAATAATCCCAAACCAAGTGAGCCTTCAAGATAATGAAATACCTTATGAGCAGCATTGAGGTGTGAATGTTCTGATGATGAAGAAAATTGACATAACTTGCTTACTCCAAAATATTGTCAGGGCGAGTAATGGTAATGTACATTAACTTGCCTACCAAACGACGATGCACCTCAGGATTTTTAAGAATAGGTTCATTAGAATGAAGATTAAGCTTCAAACTTGGTTCCATAGGGATGCAAGAAGGTATGCATCCAAGCAAGCCAATCTCTTCAAGTAACTCCAAATGTATCTTTGTTGACAAATGTGAATTCAGTACTATATTGAGCTATCTCAAAGTACTCTAAAGGCCTAAGTCACATGGTTGGAAAACTCTTGAAAGATTTTTCTTAAGCTGAGCAAAACATCTTCATCACCACAGGCAATGACAATGTCATCAACATAAACTAGTACAGCCACATAATGCTCTGAAGTATGTCAAACGAAAAGTGCATGATCTGCATTTTATTTTTTAGTCCTTGACCAAGAAGTACAGAACTAAATTCAGAAATCATTGTCGTGAGACTTGTTTTCGTCCATAAAGAAACTTGTTGAGTTTTTGAATTGCATTCTCTTGTAAATATCTCTCCTGCTTTGCATCAGAACTTTGAGGTAAAGACATGTAGAACTCCTCATCAAGATCTTCATTTAAAAAAGCATTAGATATATCAAAATTGATGTAGAAACCAGTTCTTTGCAGAAGAAACAACAACTAATGTTTTAATTGTTTTCATCTTTGCAACATGCCAAAAGGTGTTACTGAAGTCCACACCTTCCTTTTGAGTGTAACATTTGGCTACCAAGCGAGCCTTGTGTGAGACCCAACTTTGATTTTTGGAAAATCAATTTCGTGGTTCATAAAGCCCATTAAAAGGAAAATTTAATTTGAATTGTTGAGGGGAAATATGAGTTGCGAAAAAAAGGAATGAGATAAGCCTTATCAATCTTGCTATCTCATTTAGGTATATCTCATTCATTCTCTCATAACCATGTGCCGACTTGCTTTCTTTCCCTTCTCCAATCTTCAAACTTGAATCCAGATCAAACCTTTAAGTCTCTAGAATTTCTAGAGCAATTTATCAAAGTCTCAAACCGGTAAAAAACCAGCCTGAATCACTATATTTCGGAGGCTATAACTCTTTGGTCACTGATCCTCTGATCGTTTTTTATATGGCTGGAAAGATCTCTCTCTCAATAGTCTGTAGCTGCTAAAAGCTTGCCGATCGGAGTTATATTGAGGACGTTACAACTACTCTAAGGTAAGACATCGAAACTGATTTGTTTTAGAAAGAAAATATGTTTGTTTAGCTTACTTTTGGGGTTCAAACTATTCAATCACTGATTCTATGATCCTTATCATTTTATAGTTGGAAAAATCTCTCTCTCAGGAGTCCGTAGATGCAAACTATTCGTCAATCGGAGTTAAATTGAGAAAGTTTATAAGTAGATTAAGGTAAGAGGCAAAATCTGGTTTATGTTTCAGACTTGAAAAAAATTCTCAGATTCTTTTTCAAAATCAGTGTTCGACTTAGCTTGTTTATGGAAGAATTCTGAATAGGTCTAAGCAAGGAAGGCTAGATCCAAGCTTTCCTTAGATAGAGGACATATCCAGGAAGGCAAAAGGACCATTGGACCATCAGATCTAGGTAAGATCTCTTCTGTAAATTTGTTATTTCCTCTACAAGAATAATCTATTTTATTTACTGATGAACCCTAATTCGTGTATGTTACTTGTGTCTTAACAGCGATAGTCATTGCTTCAAAAGCGATAGTCATTGCAATTCGTCATGAGTAGTAATTTTTTCCATCCAAAGTTTCAGTGATGATCAAAGTACCTAGAACGTCTCGATTTATGAGAACAAAAGGAGAATGAACAACAGAATAATCCATCGCAGGAGTATTTGTTACAATTGGAGAGATCACTTGAGGAGACATCACTAGAAGATAAGGAGATTCTTCAGCTGTAAATCGTTATCGAACCATACAACACCAAAATTTCTTGACTGAAACCATCGCATTCACCGGAATCAAATAGGAAAACACAATTGGAGCTGAAATGATCGGTGAAACTAACAAAATCAAGATGAAAATCAACGAAAATCAGTCAGGGTTCACAAATTTGAAGAGGAAAACGTAGCAAATGCTCTGATACCATATTAACATTAGAGAGAAAACATCTAAATGAAAGTAGATTTTGTTATTTCTGTTAAGGAAAGAAAAAATAATCGGTTTGTAGAAAACCAAATTACATATTCTTAAATCAAGTCAGTCTACCGCGATTTCATGTCTAAGGATGGTATTCAACAGTCATGAAAAGAATTCAAAACATTTTGAGAGACCCGAAATCAAAACCTACCTTATTGTATTGTTTGAATTGTTTTCTCTTCGAATCCTTTTATTCTTCTCTTTAATGTGTTCCCTTCTGACTCATCAGCTTGTTAGAATCACACAACATCCATCAACAATTCAAAATTTTTTTTGCTTTCAATTCATTCCATACTTTCAAGAAGTTCGATTTGTTTTAGCTGAAAAAAAGAAAAGAAAGAGTGACCTCTTATCGATAAGGTTATAATTAAGAATGACATATAATTAACAAAATCCATGTCAAAGCTAGACTATTCACCACTTATTGATAAGCTAAATCTTGGATGACCTCTTGGACCACTAATGCTATGTCTTTTGTGGGACGGTTGCGGCTTATAAAGTCCGTGATCACCAGCAATGCAAACTTTTGGTGTTCCACATTCAGATTGCCAAGTCGTTGTTTAGACGAGGTTGAGAGGCTTTGTGCAACTTTTTAATGGTCTGGTACACCAAATGACACAAGGAAAGCCAAAGTTAGTTGGGCTGAGATGTGTAAGCCAAAGGTAGAAAGTGGCCTTGGTATTCGTTTGCTTCGAGACTCCTATACGGTTTTTTTGCCGCGGTTAATTTGGAGACTACTTTCATCAACTGATTCTTTGTGGGCGATAAGGACAAAGCACTACTTGCTGAAATATATATCCTTTTGGGACGTTAAGAATGGGACCAAGGGGTCATGGATTTGGCGCAAACTATTGAAGCTCAGAGACCAAGCCTACCCTTTCGTTAAGGTACAAATTCTGTCTGGGAATTCCACCATTTTTGGGTTGACAATTGGTCCTCGCTTGGCAAGATTATAGACTGTACAGGAGCCTTAGGCATGATATATCTTGGGCTATCAATACATGCTAAGGTTCGCGATGCCATATCTGAGATTTACTGGCTACCATAGATCCATCGGAACATGCATTTGGACATTGTCCTCACCACAATTAGAGATGCACTGGTTCCAAGTCAATTTGACGGCGATGACATAGTCATGTGGCGGCATTCTCCAGCTATTTTTTGAAACTCTTCTCCTCGGCAAAGACCTGGGAGAAAATTCGTGCTCAGCACACAAAGGTCACTAGGCACAAACTTGTTTAGGTGTCATTTTTAGTCTATTTTACATATATATCCATTGAATTGCATCATGTTCGAGTCATTTTTGGTTCGTTTGCATAGTTTGCATTTGTATAGTATACACTTT
>OVBA01006289.1:0-17402 GCA_900406435.1 Lepidium aucheri
CGCCACTTTCTCTCGATTGTTTCAAAAATCCGGTATCAACTTCAACCTTAAAATGATATAATTTTCTTGTCTAGAGAGTTGGTATACATTAGATCAAATTATCAGTCTCCGTTTTGAGAACTTATCCCAGAGTTTAGCTCCCTTTCCTCAAAGTTTCATGCACTATAAGTTTCAACAATCGACGTACGCCTAAGGTAAAAGTTTCTCAATGATGCTGCTCGCTTTTAAGGTAAACTAGACGTTTCTGAGGATATATCCAATGACGTAATCCTTTTTACCTTACCAACTTGCTTACTGAGAGAAACTCTAATGAAGCTACTCGTATTATACACCTTTGAAATCAAAGCAGAAACTATGGAAAGAAAGGAATAAAAAGAAAGGAACCACAATATGGATAGTACTTAGGACTCAGAATGAGTCCATGTGTCTTTTGATCAATATTCTCTGGATAAGACCGCACTTAGATTCCTAAGAGGTTGGTATCGTGAGTTAGAACTTTTGGGTCCGATTTTGGAGTCAGGATNTAGGATGGATTAGCTGTTAAGTCTGGGGGAAGTATAAGGTGGTCTCTCTCTCTTGTCGAATGAATATAATGTTCTTTGCTTAGGATTAGAGGTGTTAAAATTCCTATGAAGAATGAGTTCTTGAGTTTGTGTCTTTCTCTTCGATTCCAGTTTGTTTGCTTAAGGACAAGCAAAAAGCCAAGTCTGGGGGAATTGATATACCTCATTTATACCGACTTATAGCTTACTAATTCATATGTTTTCTTTAGTCTCTGTTATGTTTTTAGAGTCCTTTCAGGTACAAAATGCAAGGATACTTTGGATTCTACCTGTTGAGCAAGATTGGAGATTAACTTTGGATTTTTCCGCTTCGAGATGAAGGATCGATCGATCAACATCATGATCGATTGATCACAATTTTAAGAGGAGAAAACTAGGCTCGATCTATTAATCTACTTCTCATGCTCGACACGATCGACCTCATCAATCTATAACGTGCGCACGATCCATTGCACGACCGAGCATTCAGAGATCGATCGGGCTGTTTAAAAAGAAGTTACGCACGATCCTTCGCACGATTTGGAAGCTTCACGATTGAATGAAGAAACATTGATTGATCGAGCAGCTGAAGGATCAATCGATCAAAGACCCTGCAAAGCGAAAACCAGATTTCCTTATTTTTTGTACCAATTCGGTTTACTCTATATATTAGGTTAAAAACACGTTTTTAGATATAGTTTTTGAGGAGAGAAAAGTTACAAACACTTGTTGTAACCTAGAGGAGAAGAATTCAGATCTCTACACCATTGGAGAAGAATCCCTAAACCTCTATTCTATTTATTTCGTGTTTTCAATGAATCTCTTTACTATTACTTGCTTGATCTTTCTTTCCATGTCTGAGTAGTTTACAATCGAGTTTAGGGCATTCATAGGATCTTAGAAGACATAAGGGTGAGGAACAAATAGGCTTTTAATATAGATTCTCAACCTAGAAACATTGTTAATGCTTATATTGGAGTAGCTAACTAATCTATGATCTTAGGTTGCTTATTATCCCAAAAGTTTGATAAGAACCAGAACCTTTCTAGGTAAGCAATACCTTCACTACCAACGAGAGTTGACGTTAGGTTAGACTGTGGACACTTTGGAACCGTTGATATTGCGTGAGTAGAATTTTAGAACCAACGAGAGTTAGGACCTCTAGAATCTAAGCATAGTGGCTATCACTGCAAGAGTAGGGTAGTCAATAGTTATTTCTGAGTCGAGAACGGAACTGAACTTACCTGAATAGATTCCTCATTCTAGAATTTGATTTCCTTACGAATTCCCTAAGCTTGATGTCTTTAGTATTTGTTTTACATTACATTCCTTAGTTATAATCTATTCCAATCAGAATATTTGTCTTCTTAGCTTTAGTTAAATAATACAATCGTTAGTGTGATAATTGGTCTTCATGGATTCGATCCCTAAATACTATTTCGTTTGATGTGCACTTGCAGTAGGATATAGGGTTAAAACTCGTTGTATCAGTATACCTGAGGGTTGCTTCGATCATGAGTTTAGTCCTCCTTTGATAGCATTGGTTAGACAGTTTGCCTTTCATGGCTTCCCTGCTGAAAACCCTATAGACCATCTCGAAAACTTCGAGGAAATCTGTAGTACAAGAGCACCTAGAGGAATCCCTGAGGACTACGCTAAGTGCAAACTTTTCCAGTTTTCTTTGGAAGGGAAAGGGACCAAATGGCTTCAGTTTTACCAGCAGGATCGTTAACTTCATGCGAACAAGTTAGAAACAAGTTTCAGGGTCACTTCTTTACCAAAGAAAAGACCGCTAAGTTGAAGAATCAGATTTCGAACTTTCATCAAAGAGATGATGAGTCTTTTGGAGAAGCATGGGATAGGTTGAAAGGATATAGAAGAGATTATCCACACCATGGTTTCAGTGATGAACAAGTTCTGAACTTCTTTTATAGCGAATTGAGATGGAGTTTCAAGAAGCTACTTTATGCTTTAAATAAGGGAGATTTCACTACAAACACGAGTGAGAGTGCTTTCCAACTGATTGGGAATTTGGCTGTGAGTACAGGAGATTTACGGGATCACAAGGAATCTTCATCTGAGACAGATAAAATCGTAGGGATAGGTGAGAAGTTGGATCAGTTCATAGCATCAAGTGAGTTTAAGAGGAAGTTAGTTAAGCTCTGTGCATCAGAGAGGAATCTTAATCTCCGAGACCATCAATCTGAAGTGTTTTACACCGAGCAAAAAACTGCAAGAAGTCTTACTCCTTCATCTACTGACAAGATTAAGGCTTTATTGGAGCAGGTCATTCAGGGACAGTCTAGTACTACGTTTGAAATCAATAATCAGATGGGAGTGATGTACTCGGAGTTGAGTTCTAGGATCGATTATGTTATGTCTAGGGTAGAAAACACAACATTTCCTCTTGATTTAAATGACAATCATCAAGCTTCTGATGCTGTTATGCTGAGAAGTGGCAAGGAGCTTGAAGCAAACTTTCAAAGGCCGAGACCAGAGAGAGTAGTAGTCGATGTTGAGTATGATAGAGCTGAAGAGATTTATGAGGAAACAGCCACACCTATTCCAATACCAGAGCAGTTTCCATGACCTGAAAGAGAGCCATCGCCGGCAACCGTACCTGGTAAGCAATCAGCAGCACATGAGAGAACATATGTACCAGTACCACCTTATCCCATCCCACCAAAGAAGTCTAAAAAGGATTTGGAGAATGCCAAGTGTAAGGAGTTGTTATAAGATTTATCTGTTCGATTACCTTATATTGATGCCTTGCAGATAATACCTTCACTTAAGAACAGTGGGAGCTATGACTGATGTCAAGAATGGAAGAATTGATCTACAACTAGGTGATATGAAGATGAGATTTAAGATGGACAAGATGCTGAAGAAACCGATGCTAAATGGTATGACTTTTTCTGTTGATACTTCTAAGGAAATTGAAGAAGAGTTGAATGAAGAGATACTTGTTGAGGACCCTCTTGAGCTGGCTTTTACGAGGATAGAGTCTGAATTTGGGTTTGTGAATGACGAAGCAACAAGTTATGCTAGAATGATGGACTCATGTAAGCAGACTGAGGAGATGATAGCCTATGCAGTTTTAGATCCTCCAAAACTGTCCATACTTTCAGCCTTGATCGATCCTTGGATTGAGTTAAAAGCTCCCAAAGTCGAGCTTAAGACTCTCCCAGCTAGGCTAAGGTATGTATTTCTCGGTCCTAATTCTACTTATCTTGTGATCATTAGTGCTAAGTTGAATGGTTCTGAAACTGAAACGCTTATTAGAGAACTTCGAAAGTATCATAGAGTTATAGGTTATTCATTAGATGATATCTCTGGTATTTCACCCGAGTTATGTATGCATAGGGTACATCTGATTGATGAGTCTAAGAGTTCTATAGAGCACCAAAAGAGATTCAATCCAAATCTAAAAGAAGTTGTCAAGAAAGAGATAATGAAACTGTTAGAAGCAGGGATCATATATCCTATATCTGATAGTAGTTGGGTTAGTCCTGTCCATGTCGTACCTAAGAAAGGAGGTATTACTGTAATTAAGAATGAGAATAATGAATTGATACCTACTAGAACTGTCATAGGTCATAGAACGTGTATTGATGTCAGAACTTTAAATTTCTCTAATAAGAAGGATCATTTTCCTATGCCCTTCATGGATCAAATGCTTGAGAGATTGGCTAAGCATTCTTACTACTGCTTTTTAGATGGTTATTCAGGTTTTTTTTAGATTCCCATTCATCCCGATGATCAGGAAAAAATGACTTTTACACGTCCCTATGGTATATTTGCATACCGCAGAATGCTATTTGGATTATGTAATGCTCCATCTACTTTCCAGAGATGCATGATGTCGCTTTTCACTAATATGATTGAGGATATTATGGAAGTTTTTATGGATGACTTTTCTCTGTATGGTTCTTTTTTCTCTGGTTGTCTTTCTAATCTTTGCAGGGTCCTCTAACGTTGTCAAGACAAGCATCTTGTGCTCAATTGGGAGAAGTGTCACTTCATGGTTACAAAGGGGATAGTACTCGGTCACAAGATATCAAGAAACAGAATCGAAGTTGACAAGACGAAGATCAAAGTAATAACAAGCTTGAAATCGACAACCACAGTCAAAGAGGTCAGAAGTTTTCTCGGTCATGTTGGCTTCTACAGGAGATTTATTAAGGATTTCTTGTAGATAGCCAGACCACTTACTCAATTGATGTGCAAGGATGTTAAGTTTGAGTTTACCAAGGAGTGTGAGGAAGCTTTTCTGACCTCGAAAGGAGCTTCAGTTAGTGCACCAATAGTTCAGCCACCAGATTAGGGATTATCTTTTGAGATTATGTGTGATGCAAGTGACTATGTAGTTGGAGCTGTTTTGGGCCAGATAAAAGATAACAAGTTTCATGTAATCTACTATGCTAGTTGAACACTTGATGATGCTCAACGAAAGTATGCAACAGAAAAAGAAATTCTAGCCATCGTTTTTGCCTTTGAGAAGTTCAGATCTTATCTTTTCGGTTCTAAGGTTATTGTACACACTGATAATGCTGCTCTTAAGTATTTCCTTTCCAAGAAAGATGCTAAGCCTAGGCTGCTTCGATGGGTGTCGTTGCTGCAAGAGTTTGATCTTGAGATCAAGGACAAGAGGGGTGTAGATAATGGAGTCGCAGATCACCTATCTAGACTACGAATTGACAATTCAGTTCCTCTTGATGATACCTTAAGAGAAGAGCAAGTTTATCATATACAATCCACCCATAACGTTCGACACTTGCCTATTGATCCTCCTCGTGTTCCAGGCACTCCATGGTTTGCTGATTTTGCCAACTATCTCGCTGCAGATGTTAACCTTCTTGAGTTTCATGGTTACAGGAAGAAGAAGTTTCTAAGGGATGTCCGACGATACTACTGGGATGCTCCATACTTATATGAATGATGCTCTGATGGAATTTTCAGAAGATGTGTTTCTGAAAGCGAGATTCCGGGTATATTGTTTCATTGTCATGGTTCTTCATGTGCAGGTCACTTTGCTACCTTCAAGACTGTTGCAAAGGTTCTTCAATCAGGTTTCTGGTGACCTACAATTTTTTGTGACACTCACTCCTTTGTTTCATTGTGTGACTCTTGTCAGCAACAAGGTAACATAAGTAGAAAAAACAAGATGCCACAGAACTTCATTCTCGAGGTTGAGGTGTTTGATGTTTGGGGAATCGATTTCATGGGACCTTTCCCTATTTCTTTTGGGAATCAATACATACTTGTTGCTGTGGATTATGTATCTAAGTGGGTTGAAGCAATAGCTAGTCCAACCAATGATGCCAAGGTAGTTCTGAAGATGTTCAAGCATATCATATTTCCTAGGTTTGGTGTGCCGAGGATTATGATAAGTGATGGTGGTTCTCATTTCAGTAACCAAATGTTCAACAATCTTCTGAAGAAGTATGGAGTTCACCACAAAATTGCCACACTATACCATCCTCAAGCAAGTGGTCAGGTTGAAGTTTCTAATCGAGAGATCAAGAGCATTCTGCAGAAAATTGTTTCTGCAACAAGGAAGGATTGGTTGACTAAGTTGGATGATGCTCTTTGGGCTTACAAAACCGCTTTGAAGGCACCATTAGGGACAACTCCGTTCCATCTGCTGTATCGTAAGTCCTGTCACCTTCCAGTCGAACTCGAATACAAGGCTAATTGGGCTATCAAGCATCTCAACTATGACATCAAATCTGCCTCGGAAAAATGGTCACTGCAGATACATGAACTTGAAGAGATCAGACACTTCGCTTATGACAACTCGAGGATTTACAAAGAAGGAACAAAGGCTGCACATGATAAGCGTATCCTTAACAAAAGTTTTGCTCCAAATGATAAAGTTCTTTTGTTTAATTCTCGTTTAAAACTCTTTCCTGGTAAGCTTAGGTCAAGGTGGTATTGTCCTTTTACCATCAAGGAAGTACGACAGTATGGAGCTGTGGTGTTGCTCAACGAAAAAGGAGAATAATTTGTAGTTAATGGACAACGCCTTAAACCATATTTTGGTGCTCCCGACAAAGTCAATGAAGATTTCATCTCTTTGACTGATATAACTCCCCCATAGCACCTCTCATAGTCAAGCTATTAACTATAAACAAGCGCTGAGTGGGAGGCAACCCACTAATATGTTAGTTTTTCTTTTATTTTTTGTTTGTTTTAAGTCAATGTTATCTTATGTTTTCAAAAAACGCAATGCAAGAGCACTGCCCGATCGATCCACGCAAAGATCGATCTTGCTTTAGTGGATGAGAAAGGCCGCTCGATCCGCCAATCAATCGAAACCTTCTGCTCGATCGATCTGCAACCCTGGTGTGTTTGCGCCCGATCCCTTGATCGACCATGACATGCTGCCCGATCAATCATCACCTCTCATCTGTTTGCGCACGATCTGTCGACCGATCTTTGATCGTTCCATCCCTCGATCTCAACGGACCGATCGATCAGTGGTTGCTCGATCGATCCACACTTCCAGGCACGTTTTCTGGATTCCAAAGCAACTTTCAGTTACTTCTTTTAGTTACTTTCATTCTTCCTCTTACTAATATTCACACAGGGATGGTGTGAAATAAGTCTGGGGGAGAACCGTTTGTTTGCTAATGAAGTTTCTTTCTTTTGTTTTGTTTTTGAGTCAAACGTTATTTTAGATAAGTTAATGTTGGATTAAGAACTATGATTTCTGAGGAATGGTACATTTCATGAAGGTTTAAGCTACCATTTGTTTGATTTCTGATGAGCATTGTTGACTATTAAAAAACTCAGAAATTCATCAGCTTTTCGTCTTTTCACCATTTCCTCTCGATTTTTTCGAAAATCTGGTATCTACTTCAACCTTAACCTGATTTAATTTTCTTGCCTAGAGAGTTGGTATACATTAGATTGGACTATCAGCCTCAGTTTTGAGAACTTATCCCAGAATTTGGTTTCCTTTTCTCAAAGTTTTGTGCACTTTAGTTTCAACAATCAAAGTTAGCATACGGTAAAAGTTTCTCAATGATGCTGCTCATTTTTAAGGTGAACTGACAGTTCTGAAGATACATCCAATGACGTAATTCTTTTTACCTTTCTAACCTGCTTACTGAGAGAAACTCCGATGAAGCTACTCATATTATACACCTTTAAAAATACAGAGGAAAAACCACCGATAAAAAAAATACAATGATACCCTAGAAAAGTAGGGAGAAATCGGTTGGAAAAGAAAGGAATAAGAGGAAAGGAACCACAATATGGATGGCACTTAGTATTGAGAATGAGTCCATGTGTCTTTTGATCGATATTCTCTAGATAAGACCGCACTTAGATTCATAAGAGGTTGGTTTCGTGATCTAGAACTTTTGGGTCTGATTTTGGAGTTAGGATGGACTAGTTGTTAAGTCTGGGGGAAGTAATAGGTGGTCTCTCTCTCATTGAATGAATCGAGTGTTCTCTGCTTAGGTTCTGAGGTGTTAAATTCATGTGAAGAATGAGTTCTTGAGTTTGTATCTTTCTTTTAGATTCCGGTGCATTTGCTTGAGGACAAGCAAAAATCCAAGTCTGGGAGAATTGAAATACCTCGTTTATACCTACTTATAGCTTACTAATTCATATGTTTTCTTTAGTCTTTGTTGTCTTTTTAGAGTCCTTTCAGGAACAAAATGCAAGGATACTTTGGATTCCACATACTAAGCAAGATTGGAGCTTAACTTTGGAGTTTTCCACTACAAGACAAAGGATTGATTGATCAACATCAAGATCGATCAATCACAACTTTAAAGGAGAAGACTACGCTCGATCCATTGATTGACTTCTCATAATTGACACGATCGACCTCCATCCATCTATATCATGCGCATGATTCACTGCACGACCGAGCACTCAGAGATCAATTAAACTAGTGAAGAAGAAGTTACACATGATCCTTTGCATGACTTGGAAGCTTCATGATCGAATGAAGAATCATTGATTTATCGAGCAGTTCAAGATCGATCGATCAATGAACCTATGAAGCGAAAACTAGATTTCCTTATTTTTGTCCAGTTCGGTTTACTCTATATATTAGGTCAAAAACACGTTTTTAGAGACAGTTTTTCAGATCAGAAAAGTGAGAGACGTTTTTGTAACCTAAAGGAGAAGATTTTGGATCTCTACACCATTAGAGAAGAATCTCTAAACCTCTACTCTTATGTATTTTCAGTTTTCAATGAATTCCTTTACAATTGCTTGCTTGTTCTTTATTTCCATGTCTGATTAGTTCATAGTCGAGTTTAGGGTATTCTAAGGATCTTAAGGGACATAAGGGTGAGGAACAAATAGGTTTTAAATATAGATTCTCAGCCTAGAAACATGGTTAATGCTTAGGTTAGAGTAGCTAAATAATCTATGATTTTAGGTTACTTATTATCCCAAAAGTTTAATAAGAACGAGAACCTTTCTAGGTAAGTAATACCTTCACTACGGACGAGAGTTGATGCTAGGTTGGGTTGTGGACACTTTGGAACTGTTAATACTGCATGGTTAAAATTCTAGAACCAACGAGAGTTAGGATCCCTAGGATCTAAGCATAGTGACTATCACTGCGAGAGTAGGTTAGTCAATTGTTATTTCTGAGTCAAGAACAGAACTGAACTTACATAAATAGATTCCTCATTCTAACCCTTGATTTCCTTATCAATTCCCTAAGCTTGATACCTTTAGTTATTGTCTTACATTATATTTCTTAGTTATAATCGATTCCAATCAAAATATCCATCATCTTAGCTCTATAATTGATCTTTGTGGATTCGATCCCTAAATACTATTTCGTTTGATGTGCACTTGCAGTAGGATATAGGGTTAAAACTCGTAGTATCATTTATTCAACTAGTGTTAACCAGTGTTCTCTCCAAATTGAGGTAGTTTTCCCATTCCATATCACCTTGCCGATATTTAATTCCAAAATCTCTCTTCCTTGTAAAATGATCCTCCACCCATGAGAGGCTTGTGAGGTCTGGTTACATTCTAGGAACGAGGAGTGTGGAGAATATTTTCCTAGAACCACCTTTTCATAGAGACATAAAGGACTTTGGAGGAGTCTTTAGCTCAGTTTGGCAAGCATTGCATAATTGAAAGCTCGAATATCCTTAAAAACCTAGACCTTCATCTTTTTTCTTTCTAGCTAGCTTGTTCCATGACACCCAACACATGTTTTTTTCTAGGGTTTTCATCCCACCAAAAACGGGTAAGGGCAAATTGAATGTGTCCAATCAAGCTGGGTAGGAGTTTAAAACAACTTATGGTATAAGAGGGTATATCCGTTAACACTGACTTGAGCATGACTAACTTCCCCGCATAGGAAAGCCTTTTTGTTGTCCAACTAGCTGCTTTTTGTTTTTTTTCTCCACTATTTTATTGAACATATCCTTCTTCTTCTTCCCAAACATTTCAGGTAGGCCTAAATATCTGTTATTACCTCCTTCACCTTTGATTCCCAGCACCTCTTTAACCTTTACTTTGACAGCATTAGACGTTTTAGAGGCAAAGGTTATTGTGGATTTGTGATTGTTAGTCATTTGCCCAAAGATTTTCTCATACTTTTGAAGGATGTGTTGCAGTAACTTACAGCTTTTCTCATCCATTTTGCAGAAAAACAGGGTGTCGTTCGCAAAAAGGAGGTGGTTGATATATGGGTGTTCTTTAGCTACTCGCAGTCTCTGCAAGGTACCATCTTCATTTGCATAGAGAGCATAATTCCGATAGAACCTCTCCACATAGAATAAAGATATAAGGGAATAGTGGATCGCCTTATCGGATTCCTCTTTGAGGATTAACTTTCCCTATGACTGTCTAATTTAGGAGGAAAAAGTAGGACATGACTAGGTTTATCCATTTAATATGAAATCCTACTGTAATAGGACTGATTTGATAAAGTTTCACTCTAGTCTATTGTAGGTTTTACTCATGTCGATTTTGATAACCATTCCACATCTTTTCTTGGCTTGGGAATACTTGAGATAGTGTACTGTCTCATGGGTAATGAGGACACTATCTTTGATAGCTGTGTTTGTGGGCCGACTGATTTTCCGAAATTAGTTTCCATTAATGGCTGCAATCTTTTGGTAAGAATTTTCAAGATAAGCTTGTACCTAACATTACATAGAGCAATGGGTCTGTAGTCCAAAACATTTCTTGGCATTTCCTTATTTGGTATCAACCTTACATGGGAGTGGTTTACAGACCTCGACATACTGCCGTATTGGAAAATCGAAATGACATCTTCTTCTATTTCTTTTCCTATGTGCAGCCAATTTGCTTGGAAAAAACCTGCTGAGAAGCTATCGAGGCCAGATGCTCTGCTAGGATGAATAGTAAAACTGGAGCTCTTATCTCTTCCTTAGTAGGTACACCATAAGTATTTCATTCATTGAGTCAGTAACTCGCCTGCATAGAGCCTTTTGGATTATCTCATATGCTTCTCATTGTTGGTATTGCGATTGTGACTATAATCTCAGCTATCTCATCATCTTCATAAATCTATTTGCCTTGTTCATTTTCAATTACCGAGAATCTATTTCTTGTTCTTCTTCCCCTTATTATAGCATTAAATAGCTCGTATTCTTCTCACCTAGTTGGAGCCATTGTACTCTACATCTCCTTTGCCAAAAAAATTCTTCCAATCTATGAGCTTCTTTAATTTATGGTGTTAATTCTGGAATCTGATTAGGTGTGATGAGAGGATCACTCAAAGCCAAGTCTAGCGAGATCTTGCTTTGTTTGAGCTTTTTCTGGCTCTTCATTCTTTGGTCTCTTTTTCATCGAATGCTGACTTGTCGACAAGCTGAGATCATGGTCTCCACTGACTTGTTTCTTTTGTTTTGCCAGGCTTCTTTGATGAGCAGTTGCACTTCCTTGTTATTTTGGAGGTTTCTGTCAAATGGAAATAGGCCATATTGCTTTTTTCGTGCATCCGAATAGAAAGATATTAGTGGCCTATGGTCATCCTCCATAGCAAAGATATGAGCATCTTGCTCTAGGAAACTTTTCTAGCCAGCTGCCATTGGCCATCGCTCTATCCAGCCTACAATAAATAAGGTGACTATGCCTTGAGCCTCTCCAAGAAAGAGGGTTACCCAAGTATTGCAATTAAAACATGTGATTTTCCACCACAAAATGTCTAAAATCAGAGAAAGACAGTTCTGATCTCGTAGGTCCACCTTTGTTTTCGGCATTGGATATAATCTCATTGAAATCTCCGGTCAAGAACCAAGGTGTGTCTCTTTCTCTTATTGTGTTAGTGATTTTTGTCCAAAAAGCACTTCTTTTAGCTTTTTCAGGTTCCCATAGACAAAAGATGAGTAAAACATGTTGTCTTTGAAACTGATCTTTGCATTTATGTAATTGTGTTCCACTTTTAGGAGATCTACCTTTAAATCTGAGTGCCAAAACAGAGCAATACCTCCTCTATAGCCTGATCTTGGATGCATGATGATGTGTTTATCCAAGGGTAGCGTGGAAAGGGCTTGGAGCACATAAGCTTTAGAGTGTCTCATCTTCATGAGGAATAGAAAGTGAGGACTAAATTCATGCACAATGTCCTTTATGTGTTGAAATGTCAAGGGATTCTCAAACCCTTGACAATTCCAACTCGCTATGCTAAGGAACAAGATTCTGAGGGTACCGAAAATCCATAGTTCTCTTTGAAGAGCTCAGAGTTCTTCTAGTGGATTGGCTGCAATTTGAATTTGGAGAGGAATAGGCTTTAGGAGCCCCCATCGGTTGTATCCATGTGCAAAAGAGAATGTGCAGGCCAAGCAATAGAAGACTGGGGAGCTGCGCTCTCAGGTGTAACTCTTGGGGAGTGAAGGATCTGGAAAGCATTCCTTTTCCTTGAAATAGCACCGAGAAGGATGCAGGGACTCATTTGGACTTTCTTTTTTGCAGGTGGTTTTCTTGGTGTTCTTTGAAGAGGTATGGGATTAGTCTTGTTCTTGAGCCTTGCCTTGGATGTAGCAGCTCGATTAGCCACAAGTTCTGGACCAAGCCTTAAAGGTGCTAGAACTCATACTATAATAGCTTCTTCAGTGCTGGGGGGGAAGCATCCAACACCTCTCCATCAGGGAGGTTCCTTATTCAATCCTCATGTCTTACAAAGTCCGATGTGCCTGCTTGGTGTGAATATTGTATTGTTACCTCACAAAGGTCTGCCAACAAGTCTCTCAGGGGTTCACGGGGAGCAGAGTGGTTGTATTAAGGAAGTTCCTTTTCTGCCAATTACCTTTTAAGGTTCAAGCTTTATCTCAGGTCAGATCTAATGGCACTGGAAGTGTAATTACCCGTAGTGTGCTCATCGTCGGTTGTGACTATTTCCTTGGTCATAGACAATAAGCTCACAGATTTACTCTTCTTTGAAAGGCCAGTTTCTTCTTCCACCTCAAATGGAGGGCCTAAACTTAAAGTTACAGGGATTCTTTCAGGTACGTGATCTGTATCCTCATGACTTTCCTCTTGAAATTGCCTGCTCATGTTGGACTTTGCCAAGTCATTTGCAGTTTGCTCAAATTCCCTAGTTTCTAAAGATTCATTGAGTCTTTATTTTCTTATGGTACTTTTTACAGGATCGTCACCATGGGCATATCGTCTTATTACATGCATGATTTCCCCTCTTGTTGAATCTAAAGCTTCTTCTGGTACCCAAGTAGAGGTGAATGAATTTGTTTTTTCTTTGAGCCTAGCAGTTTGAAGATATCTTATTTCTCAGGTTTTTTCATTGGATCTTGTGGTATTTTGAAGATAGTAGCGTTCTCTGCAATTGTTCTCAAATCTCTGGTTGGGATTAGAGGTGGTTGCCACTTCCCACCAGTTCTAGGTACCTTTGCCTCTTCCAGACCTACCAACATGTCTGTAACTATACGGGTTGTAGCACTAAGATCGCGGTTCAGCTTTCCTTTTGTAACCTTCATCTATGGGCAAGAGTAGGGAGTTTTTTGGTCTGTCCATTCGGAGGATCTTTGAGAACAAAGACTGTTTCTACTGCCATCTAGAGAATTGGAGTAGCGTAACTTAGGGCAGCTCCAAACGTCATGATAGAGACTTTTGCATTCATAACAATGGTTCTCCAATTTCTTATAGATGGGACTTATGGTAATTTCTTCACTGAATGAGAACTCTAAGTTTGTTTTGTTAATAATGGGTAGTAGTCCATTGATGTGAACTCGCATCTTGACAGATAGGTTGGTGATTTCTACCTTTTCCACAAATTTAATGTTTGAGCCAATGCTCCAGGCTGTTCCTTCAGTCCATATATGTAAAAGACACTTTGAATAAAACCTGAAATCCGAACGAATACCCAAATTACCCGGAATCCGAACGGATACCCAAACCCGGTCGGATAAAACCCAAAATCCGAACGGATACCCAAATTACCCAAAATATATAATATATTTAAAAATAATTATTTATATATATATATACATTTAATTACACAAATATAAGAAATTTTTACTATAAATCTATATATATTATTCATTTTAGAATCAAAATAACCAAAAAAAACTTGAATATAAATTTTTTAAATTAAATTATGATTTTTTAAAACTTTTTTTATAGATTTTTTTTGAAATTTTTGTTATATAAAATATTAATTAAAAATGTGGATACCCGAATCCAATCCGAAATAAAGTATTTTATAAGAACCGAACCCGACCGAATCTAAAATTAAATACCCAAATCCACAAATATACTCAATTAGGTTTTATATGGATAAACTCAAAATATCTGAAACCCAAAATACCCGATCGGGTATGAATACCCAAACACCCAGACCTAAGTCAAAAGTATATAATAATCGGTTAACATAACATCTATCTATAATATTGTTAATTATGGGCTCAACGATTGTCGCTTAATGGGCATGGTCTTATCATCAAACATATAACGAACTTTGAAAGTACTTTTACTTCAAAATAAGCTTTTTCTTTTTAGTCCTGGCATTTGGGTATTCAGTCGGTTCTAGGTACTATCCGATCGGGTCCATATTTTAGTTATAGAATTTTGATATCTATTTTGGAACCAAGCATTATTCGGTTTAGGTCCGGTTCGGGTCTTCTCGGATTCGGATCGGCTCGAGTCTATAATTTCCATACCTATTTAAGAACCAAAACTAATTCGGTTCTGTTCTGATTTCTGTTTCAGTTCGGGTTCGGGTATAAAATTATTATAAAAAAAAGAAATTCGAGTGTATTATATACCTAAAAGTACACAAAAAATCGGGTATTCAGGTACATATTCGGGTATTCGGATATATTTTTGAATATGTGGATATTTCGGGTACCCAAACACCCAAAATATTTGGATATCCGTTTGGGTATTCGGGTATCCGTTCGAGTATCGGTTAATATCCGGACCCAAACCGATACCCGTGAGTACTCTATGCCAAGATCCAATGGTTACTTTTACTTATATCCGAATCGAATCTGAATCCGAAATTTTGGATCGGTTTCGGTCGGTTTTTTGAATCTAGGTAAAATGCCCAAGGCTAACCAAACAGGTAAAAATATCATCTCGCGATGTTAATCCAAATTCGTATATCAAGATTCTAGTATCAAATTAATCTTACAAGAGATGGTCAAATCAAACTCAATAAAACATCACATCTATAAGATAAAACTTGAAACCATCTTTCTTGTTTAGTCCTAATATAGTATTGATTAAAATTAATATAAACAAGTTAAGGATCGTTATGACGTTGGAATGAATTATAAAAACGAATTAAACTTCCCAGAAACTTCTCATTAAGCCACCTTTTACGTATAAATAAGAACCGAACAACTTTGAAACAATCCTTGGTTTTTTCATTCGTAGATATTGACCAAAATAATTTATTCATTTTTAAAAAAACACTTATATTCAAAAGTTTCATCTGTTATTTACCGGTCTGTATATAATATTTTATAGAGATTCCTTGTTAAACAAAATTGACCAATGTTTTACTTCAGTTCTTGTCCACAGTCTAACAAATTGACCATACCTAACTTTTTGTTTCTTATTAATTTAAAACACATTTTCGAATTAGGTATATGAACGACAAAGTGTTTATCATATAACACTAAATACAAGTCAACATTCAATATCTATCCACAAGATAATAATCAACAAAATTAGAGAGACCAAAACTATTTTCAAAACCTTTTTCCTCCTATAAATTCTATAGTCCTTCACCACATAACTCCTCATTCAAAAATTTACCAAAAAACATTTAATTCATTCATTTATTCCTTTTGTTTTGTTACTACGTTGATAATATGAAAAAATATCTTACGATAATACTTTCACTTATTTTACTTCTACTAATGGTACATATTCCTACAAACGAAGCGTTTAGGTTTCTACCAAAAGAGCGTCTTGGCAATTTACAGTCTCTAGAGAGAGGTGAAGTAACTCCTTCCGATCCTTCGAGCTGCACTCACATTCCCGGCGGCCATGGTCCACCGTGTCCTTTCCAAGAACGCCATTTCGCCGGCCGGCACCTCCGCCTAAAGGTTCTACAACTGTAACATGGATTTAGCATGTTCATATATAGTCACATTACACTCATAATTCTGTGGTTTAATTAGTGGCGGCGTAATATTAAGATTCAATTTTTGTTTCATTAAGATTCGTTTGTTCAATTTCGAAATTGTAAATACAATATTTTAAAATTTATTTATTTAATATGTAAAATAAATAGTTGATAATAAGTGAATGTCATGTATGTGTCTCATAATGTCAAACTCACTAAATATATTTATTCATATATTTCGGTTATGTTGATGTTTGGGAAGTCGGAAGCAACGAGCTTTAGTTCTACTTTTCTTGTCTCTTCCTTGAAAAAGAAATCCTTGGTAGTTATCTAAAAATATCTAAAGAAAGCAAAAACATTTTAAGACATTCATAACTTATAATTATAATATATGATAACAAGATGTATCTCTCAGGGGCTTTACTCTTCAGTTTTCTTTTTTTTTGCAATCTTTTCTGGAAATTACTAATCACTTAAAAATCTTAAACTTAAATCAAAATAGGGATAATGGCAAATATAACCGAAAATTTCAAATCAAATACTAAAACTAATTTTTTTTAAATTTTAATGCAAAAATAACCCATCAGGGTAGTGAATTTATTATTTTGTCCTCCATGACTAAACAAAAAAACAGATGCGCAATTACATATATACCCTCTAGGTAAAAATTAGACTTCTCTTGAAGTCTACTTGAAATGCAGACTTCAAGAGAAGTCTACTCCTTAATTATTTTTATAATTTAAAATTAAAAAAATAAATAATTATTAAATAATTAAAAAAAATTTTAAATAACTTTAAGATAAAGAATTATGAAGTGTAAAAAATAAAATATCACAAAAACTTGGTGAAATAAAACCAACAAAGATCAAACCATATTATTCACATACAAACTATGAGTTTAGGGTTTAGGGTTTTAACAAGATATGATGGTAATCATGTGGATTTGTAATTTGAGATTTTATAAATTTAAACTTTAACAAAAGAGCAAAAGCTTGAGTAGACTAGGAATGTTAAATCTTTGAAATACATTTTTATTTTTGATCTTGGGGAAATATATAGAATTGTTATTTTTGATCTTGGCGTTTTAGGGTTTAGGGTTTAGAGTATAGAGTAGACTTCAAGAGAAGTCTACTACTAAAGTAGACTTCAACAGAAGTCTACTTCTTAGCCGTATTTATTACTTTCATAATAGGCTTCAAGAGAAGTCTACCTTCATAGTAGACATCACCTGGAGTCTACTTGAACGNTATTACTTTCATAATAGGCTTCAAGAGAAGTCTACCTTCATAGTAGACATCACCTGGAGTCTACTTGAA
>OVBA01006290.1:0-17399 GCA_900406435.1 Lepidium aucheri
ATATAATTTTTAGTTTTTGAAAACCTGAAAGTTGATATCATTAGTTATTTAATTTTTATAAATGCCTATAGCATTAGTTATTCGTTTTGTTATCTTATAATTAAAAAATATATGTATTTATATCTTCTGAATATAAGTAATATTTTTGTGAAAAATTGATTTATTTCCTGCATATTTATATTGAGATTATAGATTTTTTGTTTTAATTTTTTATACATATAACAAATATACTTATTTTTAATAATTAATACTTATAATTAAATATGTATATATATACATATTCTAATAAATAAATTTATTAAAATTTTGATTGTATATAAAATTTATAAGATATATAATGTTTTTTAAATATAACAAATAATATTATTTTTAATAATTAATACTTACAATCAAAAGTAATATTTTTAAAAAAAATATTACTTAAATATTTTTAAGTCTTTTTTCAAGTAATTCAGGGTAATCAACCAATTTTAATTTGAAAATATAATCTGGTAGAGGATCTGTTGGCAGTGGTTGTGTACATGAAAGGGAACTTAAAGTTATGATTAAAAGTATGGTAAGCTCGAGTTGTAGGAAAAACTTGTACTCTCTCTCTTTCATAATAAGTGTTATTCTAACATTTTGCATACAAATTAAGAAAACATATTAAAATTCTATTGTACCATTGAAAACTAATTGACTCTTGACATTCTTTTTATTTGATTGGAGGTATCATACGATCATCTCCGTCGAAAAAAACAAAGAGAGAAAGGGAAGATGGAAATATTCCCCTAAATTGGTAATATTATGTAGATAAAGATATTATTAAGAATTAGTTAAAGAATATTATCAAATATTATCAAGAGATAATTTTTTAATTTATTATAAAATATATGAATCTGTTAACGCTACAATTTTATTATATATAGATATTTGGATTAGGATTATCTGAATATAATATTTTTTTTATTGCTTTGACCAATAATATTAAAATTAAGTTTCTTATTAAAAGCTAAAAAACTTATTTGTTAGAACAAACAAAATCGTATTAAGGTTCTTATCAAAATCTCAATAAAAGATTTATTTTAAAAAAAACTAACAAAAATCAAATCTTAATTGGTTAAAATTTTATTTTTAACAAACAAAATTCAAATCTTAATTGGTTATAGATTTTTTTAAAACCAACAAAAATCAAATCTTAAATGGTTAAATAGATGTTGTGATAACTGTGATATTCAAATCTTAATTCAAATTGTTTGAGAATTGTGATAACTGTTTTAGGTGGGTCGGGTCTTAAATATATGTTGTTTATTAGTTTTCCTATTAGGATTAGGAGGATTATTTTTAATTAATATCGATTAGGATAAGGATATAATTATGATAATATCGTAGGATAAATATATAATTATGATAATCTCGTAGGTGAAATAATCTCTTATAATTAATTAATTAATTAATAATATTTAATCTAAATAATAATAATTAATTAATTAGTTATAGAATCTTATCAGAATATAATTGTGTGACAAATATTATGTGATAATATTTCCTAGTAACAAAACAACCTAGTCCAAAACAAACAATATAACACAATATTTAAATTAATGCTATGCTTTTATTATATAAGAGATCATTAGCTTGAAATCTTATCATCTTATTATAAAAAATTGAGTTTCCAAAGTAAGTAATAAACGGATTCTTCCACGTGTCGAATTTTATTATATAAAGAAGGGTTTGTCAGAGTTAGTAACTAACAAGATTCTTTCACGTGTCAGATCCAATAATCCGAAATTTTCCTGTTTTTTTAAAAAAAATATTAGATAAAAAATCTTTAAATAGATTTATTCAATATTTACCTTATCCAAATCTAAAAAGAACTCTTAACCCTAAAAAATCTGAATCTAATAAGAAATCAGAAATATTAATTATAAAATGAATTTTAACATCTTATTATATAAAGAAGGATTTCTCAAAGTTAGTAATTAACATGATTCTTCCACGTTTCAGATCCAATGATCCGAAATTTTCTTGATTTTTTTAAATTAGGTAAAGAAACTTTAAATAGATTTCTTCAATATTTAGCTTATCCAAATCTTAAAAAAATTCTTATCCTATCCTAAAAAGAGATCTTAAACTAAAAGGAAATCGGAAATATTAATTCTTTAAAAAATATTATATTAAAAACTTATTTATAAAAACGAAATATATAAATAAATATATTATATTTTGAATCATTTTTATCTATAAATATATCCTAATCTAAAACTTCTTAAAAATTAAATCTAACAAAAAGTAATTTTCATTAGTAATCTTGTTATATAAAGAAAAATATTATATTAAAAATTATAAATTATTTATAAAAAAGAAAATTATATATATATATGATATTTTGAATAATATGTTAATTAAAAAGGCATAATATGATAAGATATATATCTCTGATCATAATCCCAACAAAAGATAATTATTTAAATACTTCCAAATAGTTATTTATATACGTAATCCTATAAATTAAAAGGAATTTTGTATACATAATCCTAATCTAAAGGGAGTTGTGAATATTAATTGCTATATAAACATAAACACATAGACGATTTTTCAATATCTTCCAACTTTTCAAGTTTTATCCAATTTAATTTATCTGTTTTTGTTTACAACCAAAGCAATCAAGGCAAACAAACAAAAAATGTAAAAAAAATAAGTTTAATGTGTTATTATTTTATTTTACTATTATTAACTTGAAATCTTATCATCTTATTATATAAAATAGAGTTTCCAAAATTAGTAATAAACAAATGCTTCCACATGTAGAATCTTATTATATAAAGAAGAGTTTCTCAAAGTTAGTAATTAATAGGATTCTTTCACGTATCAGATCCAATGATCCAAAATTCTCCTGATTTTTTTTAAACTACATAAAAAATCTTTAAATAGATTTTTTTAATATTTAGCTTATCCAAATTTTTAAAAAAATTCATATCCCAAAAAGAAATCTTAATCTAAAAGGGAATCGGAAATATTAATTGTTAAAAAATTAATATGAACAAAAAGTAATTTTCTTTACTAATCTTATTATATAAAGACAAAAATTATATTTAAAACTTATTTATAAAAAACGATATATATATATATATATATATTATATTCTGAATCATATTTATCTATAAAAAATTCCTAATCTTATAATTCTTAAAAAATTAATTCTAACAAAAAGTAATTTTTATTTGTGTTGAAACCGGATTGAGCACAAGAGAACTAAATCCTGGTCCAATTTCTTATAAAGGGAAATAGGGAAGAATTCTTATTATTAAGGAGACAAAAGAATAGAATCAAGAGTTGTTTTTATTGAATAATCGAATGTATGTGTTTTGTCCATGTTTGTACATGTATCGAAAAATGAATGTCCCTTCTTTGAAGGTAGTCTCCTCTATTTATAGATGAATAGAGGAGGTTTAGACCTAGATTACAATGTAACATTTTCTTTTTCTAATAGGAAGATTAACATTATCTCTAAAAGATATTCCTATCTGAGATATGGAATATTTCCCATCTTCTTGATTTGCCTTGACAAGTAAACTTTAGACTGAGGTCCGAGATGAGCTTTGGGCCAAAAAATATATACTAACAATTGGGTCTTTTTGTTGGTGTAATACAAATGTGTCATTAAAAACCTTAGTGGGAAAACCCATTTGGGACAAAACCCACTAAGGAAAAAAGAGTGCATTCACACTACACGCCTATATGCTAGTCTTTTGTATACTTACTGAAAGCATCAAGGCATATTGAAGAGCTTCATTCTTGATCGAGTCTTTGGATCCGCCGAGTTGGATTTATGTCGGGTGGGATNNCCAACCCCCCCCCCCCAATTTAGCGAAGGAAGA
This sequence comes from Lepidium aucheri, assembly GCA_900406435.1. Classification (NCBI taxonomy): domain Eukaryota; kingdom Viridiplantae; phylum Streptophyta; class Magnoliopsida; order Brassicales; family Brassicaceae; genus Lepidium; species Lepidium aucheri. The sequence continues at coordinate 3,861 of OVBA01006290.1, forward strand.
TCTATTTGAGTTCGACAAATTTTGAGTGAATAGTCTGATCCGGCATAAATCCAAAATGGCGTAAGGTGCGTGCATGTTCTGAGGTGGAGATCAATTTTGTAAGATGAGAGAGCTCGGTCACGATTTTATTGCGAGAGTTAGATATCGGCTTCTGAGATGTAAGAATTTGGTCTCGGCTTTAACTGCAAAAAATAAAGAAGTTTTAACATAACTGTGAGCAATTATTTCTTGCATAATTACACGAACTTGGTCTCGGCATGTTTGCGAGAATTTGATCTCGGTTTGATAAGGAGAACTCGATCTTGACATGATAGCGAGAAATTAATTTCAACAAAATAGCAAGAAATTGATCTCGGTGTAATATCTGTGAGGTTTTAAGATACGGTTTTTAAATTATGGAAGGTTTCAAGACTCGGTTTTAGATATGAGGTTTTAAGACTCGGATTTTAGATTTGAGGTTTTAAGACTTGGCTTTTAGACTAAAGGTTTTAAGACTCAGCTGTGCAAGGTTTTATGACTCAGCTTTATATGTGCGAGATTTTAAGACTCGGCTTAATATGTGCGAGGTTTTAAGTCTCGGCTTTTAGATTTGAGGTTTTAAGACTTAACTTTTAGATGTGCAAGGTTTGAAGACTCGGCTTAATATGTGCGAGGTTTTAAGACTTGGATTTTAGATGTGCGAGGTTTTAAGATTCGGCTTTAGAGTAAGAATTAGATTCAAATATTGCGAGAAATTGGTTTCGGCTAAATGTGAGAATTAGATCTTGTGTTTGCGAGAACTTGATCTCGGCTAAATGTGAGAATTGGATCTTGTATTGTGAGAACTTGGTCTCGGCTTAAAGAGGAGTTTGAGACTTGGCTCGTTATAAATGAGAATTCCATCTCGGTGAAGTTTAATGACTCAGCTTAGTTTGAACGAGACTTTAGACTCGGTGAGATTTATAACTCGGCTTAAAATTGTGTAAGATTTTTAAAACTTGGCTACTACGAGCGGGATTTTAAGATCCAGCGAAATTTTAAGACTCGATTAATTATGATTTAGGATCTTTGGCTTTGACAGAGTTTAGTTGACTCCGCTTATATCTGTGCAAGGTTTGTGTTTCTGAGCGAGATTTAAAGACTCGGTGGGATTTGGATCCGGCTTTAATGATTGCGAGATTTTTAGAGGCTCGGCAGGATTCAGACCCGGTTTTAAAAAATAGCAAAACTTTAGGGACTCGACGGGATTTGGACCCGGCTTTAAAAAGTAGCAAGACTTTAGGAACTCGGCGAGATTTGGATCTGGCTTTAAAAAGTAGTGAGACTTTAGGGATTCGGCGGGATTTGGATCCGGCTTAAAAAGTAGCGAGACTTTAGGGACTCGGCGAGATTAAGACTCGGTATAAGTGAGAATGTACTTGTCTTAGCCAAAGATCACAATATAGTTGTGAAAGCTATCTTATAGAACTGACTTAGGAGAAAGAATTAGATTCTTGTCAAAGTTTTTCGAGGTTATACTCGGCGAGATTTTAAGACTCGGCTTAGAGAGTAAGGTTCGGCTATTATCGAGGTTTGAAGACTCGAAAAAAGATTTTTGCGAGATTTTAAGATTCTACTTTTCTGAGAGTAGGGTCTCGATCTTTTTATGATTCTATGGAAGTTTTGAGAGGTTTCAAACTCGACGAGATTTTTAGACTTGATTTTTAAGATTAGGGGTCTCGACCTTTTTTTGGAAGGAGAAAATATCTCAGTTTTAGATATATAGAACAATAAAGTATATGGACAAATCAATGAATCAATGGGGACGAATAAATGCGTGATCAAAAATATAAGCATTGATTGCATAGTAATATGTATTGATAATATGCTTCCAATGGATAAAAGAAAATTGATATAAAAAATCATTTCACCAACAGCTATGATTGTGCTATAAACGATTCGATTCCAAAGACAAGATACAAAAACAAAACTGAGTCAAGGAACAATGACAAGTGATGAACCGATATAATATTTATTTGAGATCAATAGTGAACGATATGGTCCAAATAATATACCAGCCATGCAAGTGGTCAAAGTTGATAATTATGGAAATTCATGAAATCTATCTTAATACAACATCACGACCTTAAGGCTTAATCAAGTTCAATATTTCAAAAGCTAGTCACAGAATTTTAAACCGAGATGATATGAAATCTAGATAATATTAGACGAGTGATTTAATAGTAAACTAGATATCAAATAGGCATGACGGCAATTAAAAATTGACCATTAAACATGACTTGAGAATTATATAGCATGAATCGATTAAAGGATGAGATATACTTATCTTGGTCGTAGATTTGAATCTCATTTGTAATTGATTATTGTGATTTCATATCTTGGTACTCGAAATCACGGGCAAAACCATAAACATGTGACGAGTTGATTAATGCATGAAAGACACTTATCTTGAATAATAATGAATTCCTTACGTGTAAAGAATTCTTTTTGTCATCCTCGCATAAAGAATTCTTTTCTTTGTCCTTCCTTCTAGCACCAACTGTTGAAACCGAATTTAGTACAAAGGAACTAAATCCTAATCTAATTTTTAATAAAGGGAAATAGGAAAGAATTCTTATTATCAAGGAGACAAAAAAATAGAATCAAGAGTTGTGTTTATTGAATAATCGAATGTATGTGTTTTGTCCATGTTTGTACATGTATCGAAAAATGAATGCCCCTTCTTTGAAGGTAGTCTCCTATATTTATAGATAAATAGAAAAGATTTAGACCTACATTACAATGTAACATTTCCTTTTCCTAACAGGAAGATTAACATTATTACTAAAAGATATTCCTAGATTCTTGGAAATATTTCGTATTTGAGATATAGAATATTTTCTATCTTCTTGATTTGTCTTGACAAGTAAACTTTGGACCGAGGTCCGAGATGAGCTTTGAGCCAAAAAATATATACTAACAAATGGGCCTTTTTGTTGGTGTAGGCCAAATATCTCATTAAAAATCTTAGTAGGAAAACTCATTTGGGACAAAACTCACTGAGGGAAAAAGAGTGTATTCAGACTACATGCTCATATGCTAGTCTTTTTGTATACTTATTGAAAGCATCGAAGCATATTGAAGAACTTCATTCTTGATTGAGTCTTTGGATCCGCCGAGTTGGATTTATGTCGGGTGGGGTGAAACCCACCTCCAACAATTAGTAATCTTATTATATAAACAAAAAATATTATATGAAAAATTATTTATAAAAAAGAAAATTATATATATATATATATATGATATTTTGAATAATATATATTTAAAAAAGAGCCTAATCTGATAAGATATATATCTCTGATCATAGTCCTAACAGAAGATCATTATCTAAATACTCACATATATTTATTTGCATACATAATCCTAAACTAAAAAGAATCTTGTATATATAATCCTCATCTAAAAGGAAATTATGAATATTAATTGATATATATATATATATATATATATCAACACATAGACGATTTTTCAATATCTTCCAACTTTTTAAGTTTTCTTCAATTTAATTTATTTATTTTCATTTACATCCAGAGCAATCAAGGCAAACAAACAAAAAATGTAAGAAAATTAAATTTAATGTGTTATTATTTTATTTTACTATTATTAGCTTGAAATCTTATCCTCTTATTATATAAAATAGAGTTTCCGAAGTTAGTAATAAACGGATTCTTCCACATGTTGAATTCAACCTTCCAAAACTGTGGATATCATATTATACACAGTTGGGTTTCAAAAGTTAGTAATCAACAAGATTATTCTACGTGTTGAATCTTATTATTACCTATTATATCAAGTTGGATTTCAAAAGTTAGTAACTAAAAAAGATTTTCCACGAGTGAGATCTTATTATTAAGTTGGATCTCAAAATTTATAAATGTATAAATTTCTAAGATATTATTTAAAATATATATTAGGCAATATTTAATAAAAACAAACTCGTACATCGTACGAGTTCATATCTAGTTATATAGGTTGTTAAGATTTTGTTTTACGGTTTTTGAAATAAAGATTCGTTTTACGGTTTTTGAAATAAAGATTCGGTAGTATATAATATTGTCCTAATAACCAATACGCATAATATTTCTAATAAGTTCGAGAATGTAAGATGAGTAAGAAATCTCAAATACTCTGATTGGCAGAGATGGTTGATATATTTATGAATGTCTCTACGATACAAATACGACGATTGAACTTTTTAGTAATATCTATTTTTATAACATATCTTCCGACATAAAAGAGTTGTTTTCTTTTGCTGTTTTTGGCACTAAATGTTCTGTACATCACCCGATTTGACCCCATTTCTTGTCTGAAAATATCAATTCGATAACAACAAACCTATTAGATTAAGAATTACATTTTATTAGAACTTATTTTTTCTATAAAAGACAAATTTTGTTGAATTTAATCTATTCTAAATAGCAACCTAAAATTAGTTTTTAGATCTGATATCCTAATATGATTCACTAGCTCTCTAAAACTTAATCACTAAGTTGTCTAGGTTTACAATTGAGATCTCTTTTATAATCTAAGGACTTGATATACTTTATTCTTAAATTTACTCGAGACCTAACAAACTCGAAACTTTTCTAACCCGTCAAATCTTCTTTTTATAAGATCTTCTCATCTTGATAAAATCCTATCGTGATTCAAACTCTTTTAAAATTACTTCCACTCCAATTTTACGTGTGCCTTGCACATGATTCATTAATCGGCTCCTTGTGACTTGCACATGATATTCAAGCAACTTCAATTTCCCTCTTTTTGATTTGATGTGATCATTAAACTCTAGTACATGTCACAAAATATTAATAGAAAAACTAGAACAAAAAACTTGTCTACTATCAAACGACTGTTAGTAATAGATATGTGATTTCCAAAATAGTCACTTGATTTCTCAGAGAATCTTAAAAGAATTACAACTTAGAAAATGTTGTAATCACGTTTTCCTGATCAAAGAAAAACAAAAGCATGAAGCATCAAGTTTTAAAAGAAAAATGCCACAAGTCGGCAAAACAGAGCAAAACAATGTTCTCCCTCTCAAACAGACACGCCTCCTCAATCTGTTAACTCCTTATTTGAGCATCATTAGCTTCCGGTTCGTGATCAGAGTCTTGTTCTCCCCCTGCTTAGAATCACATCAACTTAAAAACAAAGCCTTGATTTTACACAAATAAGTAAGAGAATACTTACATTCAGCTAACATTTGCTTGCAAAGATGCACGACCTCTATCCCAAGAACCAAAAGAGTACAATTTCAACGAACATGAGTCAATAACAAGAGTGTTAGACGGTTTTTGAGAGTATACGTGCTAGTTCAATGTTCTCTATCAACTTAAGGTTACTAAACAAGTGGTGAGAAACACATGAGTCAATAACAAGAGAGTTAGACGATTTTTGAGAGTATAAGTGCTAGTTCAATGTTCTCTATTAACTTAAGATTACTAAACAAGTGGTAAAAACCACATGAGTCTTTCAATTTATTATTTTACTATGTTTAACTCTCTGTATGTTTCCACCAATTGTTTGGTAGTATACGAGTCCTTTGAGGTAGTCTTGGCTTTTCCTTTTTGTTTGTTGACAACAGATCTTTGAGTTCTAACAGGAGAACCTGTGATTGGGACCTCACGCTGACTAGCAAGGAGACGAGTAAGTAAAGACGGGTATGGAAGTAAAAGTTTCGACTTGACCATCTTGGTTGATGCAGCCACACTCTTGATATGTGAAAAAATCACTTTTCCAAGATTAACTGGAATCTGTTTTCCAAGTTTATAAACGAACTACATATGGGTATAGGAAACCAATTTTTTTTTGTCAACATTGGATCGACAAGGCCCGATCCATAGCCTAAAGCCCACCCTTAAAATCCCTTTTTAAGCTATCATAATGCAGCAGGTAGGAATCGAACCCGGGTGCCAAGTCATTAGCTGGATCATCCTAACCACCAGACTGAGAGCAACTCGGCTGATTGCTGATTTATACAACAAATTTTGTACAGCTGATTGTACAAGGGTTGGATATTTGCCCTCTTAATCTGAGACAAACACTTAACGGTCCACCAGTCACAAGCAGATCGATATCTTCAGAAATAACTCCCTCTAGTTTTATCGGATCAGAACGATTAAGAACATCTGGAGCACCTATCAGCTCATTGATTCTTGAAGAAGACACCGTATAGTCAAAACCTTTCAAAAACACTGACCAAGTCTCACTGTTTGATTCTGTATACCGCATATTTTCCCAAAACTCCCACAAAACCTTAGAATTATAGCTCACAACAGTATCAACTGAACCCATTAAACCATCATCTTCTATTAATTTCACTTAATATGATCCATTCTCCTCAAATTCATACGCATGTTCTACATAGAAGCGATCTTGTTCAGAGGTGTAAAGTTGATACCTAATAAAAGTATCAGAAGAAGAGAAAATTGATTGATCAAATTCCACTGGGTTGTTTTTGAACTCAGAGCACATGATTCTGTTTTGATTACACAAAGGGAGTTACGAGAACCATAAACTGACTCTTGCTTCATCTGACGCTAACGAAGACCAGTTCTTCGACTTGAAACCTTAACCGACGGAGCTTTGGTGACGCCAATCTCTTCAATTTCATCATCGGTCTTGAAATCAGAGTTCATCTGAGTTGTTAGAGAAGAAGTCCTCATATTGCAAGACTCAAAGAAATGACATTGCTTGGATTCTTCTCCTATTTCTTTGAAATCACCAAAAAATGGTGATTTAGGTCGCTCAGTTTTTTGATGCAGGACATCCTCAAAGATTTGTGAATCAAACAGAGAAGCATAGGTGGACGGTGCAGTTGTATTAAAAGTTAGCAGAACAGTGTCAGAGGATAGATGAGTGAATCTTGACTCCGATGGCAACCTCAAGCCTCTGGGTTTATACAAAATTTTGGCCCGCTCTGTGTTAGTGAGGTAAGCTACTAGGGTTACGAGGTTGTATCCTTGAGAAGTGATTTGTTGAAGATTCTCCATTGTTGAAATTTTAAGCTTGCATCATACCAACAATTTTATCGTATCTCATAGTGTTAGAATTCTGAGACACCTCGAGAGATGATCTGTGACCATGAAATTTAGTTGGAAGACATCTTAGGAATTTTTTAACCAGCTTCTTGTCCTTGTAAATTTTCCCAAGATTAATAGTTCGTGTGCAAGGGATGACAGCTTACTGCTGAATTCTGTACCAGTTTCATCTTCTCCCATAGTCAAGATCTCGAATGAGGCCAAGATGTCAATCCGAGTTTTTTTCACATTGCTGGTACCCTCAAAGCCTACTTCAAGTATATCTCATGTCTCTTTAGCACTCTTATAGCATTGTACTCTTTTGAACTGATTGTTGTGTAGCGAATTGAAGATTGTTGACAGTGCTTTTGAATTTTATTTAGCATCAGACTTTTTTTCAGCAATCCATTGTTTCCTTAGTTTTGGAACAAGATTACCGCTTGCCTCTTTAACCACTAGAGGTTCACAACCTTCCTTAACTGTAAGCCATACATCAGAATCAATTCCTTGTATATGTTGAGCCATCTGAACTTTCCAATATACATAGTTATTTGGATCTAACTTCAGAGTTTTTGCGACGACAACCAATTGTTGTTCCGAATTGTCCATTTTGTCCTTAAGATCTATTATCTGTAAACAACAAAAAGTTATGCGGCAAATTGTTCTGATACCAATTGAAAATGGCAATTCGATAACAACCTAGATATCAAACTAAAAATTACGTTGTATTAGAACTTTTTTTGTTTCTACAAAAGACAAACTTCTGTTGGATTTAATCTACTCTAGAAACTAACCTAAAACCACTTCTAAGCTCTAATATCCTAATGCAATTCACTAGCTCTCTAAAATTTAATCACTAAGTCTCTCATAGTCTAGATATACAATTAATATTTCTTTTATAGTCTATAGGTTCGACACACTTTATTCCTAAATTTACTCGAAACTCTGAAACTTATCTAAACTTTTAAATCTTCTCTTGATAAGTAGTTTTACATTTTCGTTTGCCCTAACCCAAAATTCGAGAATGTATAAACTACATCATTATCAACACAATACTTAAATAATGATTAATGAACATATCGGCTTATACAAAAGGAAGGGAAAACGGACATGTCAGCTTGGACTTTGTTAGTTCATCACAAACATGATATATATATATATATATATATATTGTAACGAGTTTAATACTAGGGTGATTTACTTAACTAGTGTAGAACTATAAGTAAATGACTCAAATAGTATAAAATTATCATTAATGACTCAAATACTCTTGTTTTTTTCTAATTGTCATTTTGTCCTTTTGAGTTTTGTAAACAAAAACGTAAGAACGAAAATGTCATTAATGAAAAGTGTCACGTCATCCCAAAAATCGCGTAGGTATGCCGCTAAGATCTACCAAAGCTCTACCAAAGCTCTACCAAATCTCAACCAAAGCTCACCCAAGGTCAACCAAAGCTCAGCCAAGCTCCACCAAAGCTCCACCAAAACTCCACCAAAGCTCAGCCAAGCTCAACCAAGATCTACCAAAAGTCAACCACACCATAATTCACTGTGGTAGAGTTACCGTTGCTAGTGTGGTGGAGCTTGGTAGAGTTTGGTTGAGCTACGGAAGAGATGACTCATTTAACCTAGTTTGTAGAATTACGATTTTATCCTTTCCTTCTCTCTAACTCGATGCCGCCAACCCCCATTGAAGCACAAATCACCATTTTTGCTTCTTTTGAGCTTCTTTTGAGCTTCTTTTGAGCTTATTTTGTGCTTCTTTTGAACTTCTTTACTTGGTTTTGGATCTATGGATCGAATTGTTTTAGTCTGTGGGAGTTGGAAATTCGAACAAAATCAGTGGTTCTTTGTTGTAGATACTTCTCATGGTTGTAAAATCTTGGAATATAGTGAAGTTGTGTGTTATGATGAGTTTGTGAGGATGGTGCATGAAGATTTTGATCTAAATCAAGAGATCTACAAGGTAAAACTGAGTTACATTTCAAATGAACTCATGCATAAACTACCACAAGATACACCTCCTACCTTCGTGACCAACGGAAGGCAATTGCGTGGGTATGTGCAACAATTTTGGAAAGAGTCAATTCGTCTTTGTATGGAGATTTCAAGGAGATCTCATTTTCCGGTGGAAGAAAGTGTAAGATTTGAGCCTAACTGCGAGCCTAAATTTGAACCTTTTGATTCAACGTGTGGTAGAGTTAATTCAACGTGTGGTAGATTTAATTCAACATGTGGTAGAGATAGGCAGTTTTCAAACAAGAAGATGAAAACGTTAACTATGATGATGGAGCGGAAATGAGATTCGACTACCGCGATGATGTTGATGGTGCAAACTCTGGTGATGAAGACTTCATAAGGGTTCATAAGAAGTGCAAAGAAGAAAATAGACTTCCGCCAAAGAAAAGATATTCAACATTTAATGATGAGTACTCAGACATCGAAATGAGGTCACTTCAATTAGTTGTTGGTCAAATGTATCCCACCAAAGACGATCTTGAGTCAAGGTTAAAGACATATTTTGTTTTACATAGGTTTGACTTCGATGTCGTATCATCATTGACGATGTTATTGGTTGTGAGATGTTGGATTCCAAATTGCACTTGGAGAGTGTGTGCTTCATGCCAGGAGCCTGAGAATCCGTTTTTCTATATCTGGATATATTTTGGAGAACACACTTGCTCAGTTACGAAAAGGTCATCTCGGGCACATCAAGCAACGCCCGATATTCTTGGTCGTTTATACTTGGATTTTGTTGGTGGTGTTGGGCCTTTTGTTCTTACCGCTCATGTTGCTGAATCACTTAATAAATGATTCGGTTTGAAGGTACATTTTCTTCATGGTAGAAGTATGGTAGAATTTGGTCGACTCATGATAGACTTTGGTAGAGTTTGGTAGACTCATGATAGACGTATGGGGGAGTTTGGTAGACGTATGGTAGACTTTGGTAGAATCATAGTAGACTTTGGTGGAGTCTACTAAAGTCTACCATATACGTCTACCATATGTCTACCAAACTCTACCATGCGTTAGTAGAGGTTAGTTATGTTTTGCCTCATACTCCTTCCATTTCTTCTCCAACCTTTCTTTTTCTCCTTTTCCCTACTCACAAATTCAGCCAAAGTCACATTAGGCTCTAACTCCTTCTCCTTTGAAGTCACCTTTGCCTTTGGACTATCGTGAATCTTCTTTTTCTCAATAGATATCTTCTTCTCAACAGATTTCTTCTTCTCTGGCTTCTCTGCAACCTTTGCCTTCTTTGCAGTTTGGAGTTCACGTGGGGACACATCGGCCTTCCTCTTTGTAGAAGCCGAGATAATCGGGATAGCCGGGATAACCCAAAACGTGTCATCTAAAGACCCATCAAGAATGTCTCGGACCAATTTGTCAACTTTGGGATCCCGAACATTTCCATGCACTACGGATATATATCATTGTAAGGCTTCTCCAAGACGTGCACCACACGAACCTAGAAAAGAGCAAAAAAAAGTCAGACGTGGAAAATATACTAAGCTAACCAAACTCTACCAAAGATCTACCAAGATCCACCAAAGATCAACCGAGCTCTACCAAAGATTTACCAAACTCTACCAAAGATCTACCAAGCTCCACCAAAGATCTACCAATCCATAAGATCTACCAAACTCTACCAAAGTCTACCATAGCTCTACCAAAGTCTACCATAGCTATACCAAAGATCTACCAAACTTTACAAAATTCAACCATAGATCTACCACACATAAGTCTACCATAGCTCTATCACACGTCAACTAATAGCTCTACCAAACTCTACCAAAGATCAACCAAACTCTACCATAGATGTACCAAGCTCTAACAAAGAACTACCAAGCTCCACCAAAGTCTACCTTATATTACCAAAGATCAGGAATCTTACCTTGTCTTTACCGGATGCAAGCTTATCAGCTTTGAAGACATCCACCATATCTACTCCACGGTTAATGCGCAATGCCCACTACATAATTGGAATCTGGCATTCTCTTTTATTTCCACACATTATTCCGAGTTGTGGGATATACTCGAACGCCCATATGAGAATCACATGCACAAAGCCGTGCAAATTCAACGTAGAAGCATACCGTGATGCTTGAGAGACCGATTTCAGGAGTGACTCAAAGGATACTCTACCCCACGGATGCCTCTCAAACCTAGCCGAATCCATCACCAATTTGGCATAGTCTATTAGGATCCTACTATTGGTGTGCAAACCAAAAACACCAACATACAAAACAACCAGCAACCCACCATCTTCCTCTTAGGAAAATCCCAATCCTTGCATACCTTTAACACCCCTTCAAGCTCCACCTACTTTCGACCATCACCGTGGACTAAACCCATGTCAGCCCACAAATCCCCAACCACTAAACCCGCATTATTAGGTTCAGGTAACCCACACTGCAGCTGCATAATATGCCGAAACTCATTCAAAGAAAATCGGATTGGTTGGCTATTGGCCAACACCCACAGCTTATTCACCTTTGGTGTGTCAAGCATATTCCCCAACAGGTGTTGCACGTATTTTCTTGCCCATGAGAACCTTAAGCTGGCAAACTGCAGAATAATACCCAGCTGAGAGTTCCTTTCAATGTCCTCGTAAGCAGCAGTGCCAATATAATCCCTCATTGAAGTCATTTTCTTCAATGTGCAGTAGTGGTTTATACTCTTGTTGCTATGGAAGCCTGAAGATAGGACCCTTGTAGGGTACTTATGCTCTTCTTCCATATATGTGTTCGTGAAAAAATAAACAATAAAAATTTCAAAATTACCTCAACCATAGCTCTACCAAAGTCTACCACACTACAATTAGCTCCACCAAAGCTCTACCAAAGCTCTATCAAAGTCTATCAAAGCTCTACCAAAGTCTACCAAAGCTCTACCAACGTCTACTAAACTCTACCACACTATCCAAAATCTACCAACGTCTACCCAAACTCTACCACGCAATGCCTAGCACTACCAAAGTTTATCAAAGTCTACCCAAAGTCTACCAAAACTCTACCACGCAATGACTAGCTCTACCAAAGTCTACCAATGTCTACCAACGTCTACCCAAACTCTAGCACACTATGACTAACTCTACCAAAGTCTATCCAAACTCTACCCAAACTCTACCACACTTTCAACTAGCGATACCTAACTCTACCAAGAAAAACCAAATTACCAAACTAAGAATCGACAGTAAACACAGAAAATCGAGTCTAGACCCATTAAAAACACGACAAAACCAACCAAAATGAACACTAAAACCCAGAAAATCAACCAGCCCTAGAAAATCAACCATAATCAACCAATCCTAGAAAATCAAACAAAATAAACCAAAATCTACGCAAAGCACACATGCTAAACCCAGAAATCAAAATGCATGTCTAAAACCCTAAAAAAATGGACGAAGCACTAAAATCGTAAACCCTAAAAATTAAAGTTTGAAATAGAGAAGATACACTACATTACCTTGAATACGTCGAACAAAGCACAAAAAGTTAAAGAAAAAGAAGAATTTGGTGCGAAGACGACAAAGAAGACGACAGTGAAGAAGGCGAAGAAGGAATAAGAAGAAGAAGATTAAGCGAGAAGAGGAAGAAGAAGAAGAAGATTAAGCACGCCGATGAAGAAAATGAAGAAGATGAAGAAGAAGATGAAAACGAAGAATAAGAAGAAGAAGAATGAAAAAAAAAACTGAAGAAGAGAAAAGAAAACGTAGGTTTTCTTTTCTCTTTTTCAGTTCTTTTTTCATTTTTTTCATTTTTTTCATTTTTTTCATTTTTTTCATTTTTTTTCATTTTTTTCATTTTTTTCGTTTTTTTAATGGCACAAACGTAAATAAGTGGACAAATCAATTTTTTGTGATATTTCCCCTACTTTTTTTGTCCAACTTTTAGGAGACTATTTAAGTTATTAAGGTATAATTTTAGACTATTTGAGTAATTATTTCTTAATACTAATCAGTAAAATAAGCTTAGATTGTCAAGTAATAAGTGGGTCAGTTGACTTTTCTGATTTAGCTAGACAAGTGATGTGCTCAGGCTATTGGAAGCTTAGGGCATGTTGCAATATATAATATTTTATATAGTATTTTTTTGAAGAATAAACATGTTTTATATTAATAAATTTTCCAAAATATTATTACTACTATATTATAATTATATAATATTTTTTTAAGAATTAGACCGATAAAATTTGATCCATAATCCAAAATCCAAAATCCACATCTTATAATATTTAATATATTTATAAATCAAAAATAAAATAAATTAGAAATAATTTAGGCTTAGAACAAATTTCCATTTGATTATATGGTAGGCTCGGCCAATGATGGGATTCAATTGAACCCCCCATTAATTTGGGAAAAAATCTTTTAGCATAAGTAAAAAAAAATCATGTAGAATTCATCTATTTTCCTTCTTTTTTCTGACACCTCAAAATTATATAAAACATATAGAAAGAATTACTCAAATAACACACAATTATTGTGTAATGACTCAAA
>OVBA01006291.1:0-17398 GCA_900406435.1 Lepidium aucheri
GTCTGCCAGATTTTGGCAGACTTGCGGGAAGTCTGCCAGAATTTTGGTAGATTTGCGGGAAGTCTGCCAGAATTTTGGTAGACTTGTAGAAAGTCTGCCAGAAATTTGGCAGACTTGCGGTAGACTTGTAGAAAGTCTGCCAGAAATTTGGCAGACTTCCGGGAAGTTTTAGAATTTTGGTAGACTTGCGGAAAGTCTGTCAGAATTTTGGCAGACTTGCAGGAAGTCTGCCGGAAATTGTCAGACTTGCGGGAAGTCTGCCGGAAATTTGGCAGACTTGCGGGAAGTCTGCTAGAAATTTGGCAGACTTGCGGGAAGTCTACCAGAAATTTTGCAGAATTGCAGGAAGTCTGCCAGAATTTTGGCAGACTTGCAGGAAGTCTGCCAGAATTTGGCAGACTTGCAGGAAATCTGCCAGAATTTGGTAGAATTGCAGGAAGTCTGCCAGAATTTTGGTAGACTTGCATGAAGTCTACCAGAATTTGGCAGACTTGCAGGAAGTCTGCCAGAATTTTTTGGCAGACTTGCAGGAAGTATGTTAAAACTAAAAAATTTCAATAACAAAACCAGAAAAACAGATAATTTGACATAATTATTACCTGAATATCAATAGGCAATGAATCCTTATTGATATAACTAAAATCTTTTGTTTCTTGCACCATAATTTAAGAATTTCTTAGCTCATGGAGAAGGTTTCTTGGGTATATATACTTTTAAAAGGGAATAGAATATTTTTTTTATAAATCTAAAATATTTTTATTTTCGAATAATCTTATTAAATTTATTTTGAATTACATATTGTCAATAGGAAAAGAAAAACTACAAATCATCATCTTTTTTGGTAAAAGGATATATTAATAATAATAGAGAAAAAAAATAGGTTATATAAGTAATTTATAAATTAAAGTAGGTTATCATAGTAATTTTCCCTATTACTAATTGTTATTACTATATAGATATATATCGATATATATATATATTATTGTTCTTTCTTAGTTACGCATTTTATTTTTCTTTTAATGAATAGTGACGCATTCTCATCCATTTATTTATTTTTTGGTTATAGAATCTTAAAAATCTACTATTTTGGTTCTATGAAGGATCTACAGTTTTGCTAAAAACAAAAAGTATGTTCTACAAAGGTGCCACTATTCGACATCAATTTCTTTCTTTCTTTTTTTGTCAAATTCGACATCTATTGTTTAACGACGAAACAGAATATGTTTCTGAATTTATTGAATCTCTTTTTTCATTACTATTTTTTTTTCCAACTTGACTAATTCATTAAAATAAATAGGAAATCCAGTATTGAAAAACATGATTGACAAACAAAAAATTTCTAGAAAAAAATTTAATATTACGGGCCAGAAAATCATCTTTGTAGTTCAGAACGTAAGGAATGAGACTCAGGGAGAAATCACATTAAAAGTGCCTTAAGCGGGCAAATTCCTCCAAAAGCGGAAAGAAAGTCGGTCAGCCGCCAGAATCGTCTACTATCTTCAGCACCTCTGAACAGTCAGCAGCAAAAGCCACTTCAAAAAATTGAAAGAAAAATAAGGGAAGACATAGCCCAAAAAAGTGTTTCAAACTCTGCATGCAATGGAGACAAACACCGACGAATACCCCTTGCACCCATGCTCACTCCATTGAAGGTATCTGAGAAACATTACCACCCCAACTCCGAAAAATTCTCAGAGTCCACCCATCAACAAAACAACGAAAATCATTATTATTATTATTATTATTATTATTATTATTATTATTATTATTATTATTATTATTATTATTATTATTATTATTAACCGTGTAGAATCCAGATTGATCTAGACATGCATCAATAAGAAAAGAAGAAAACGCAAACTTTGTTTTCTTGCCATTTCATTTTCGGCTCGATCTTCGATTTTAACATATACGACAGAACTTCAACTCATTCCAATAAAACACTCCATCACATGCAACCACGTCCTTGGTTTTGAAATGGTTTTAAGTTTTGTTTCTTATTTGATGTTTTTTTATCACGCAAATTTTCATGTTTCTAATCTAAGACATACCAAGTAATTTTTTCGCACCTGCTTCCAAGCATAAATTTTTTCGCATGTTTCTGGAGAAGGAGTTTCATGGTGGCTTGCGGCTGGGACCGGATCCTAGCGGTGTTGGACTCTTTGGAGTTGAGTTTAACCGGATAAATTGAGGGAGTTTCAATCCGTAAAAACAAATCAGTAGAAATCATCTTCTTGATTAGATTGATTCATCAACATGTTACAAGTCAGAGAGTAGAGTTTGGTTGACGACATAGATGTAGGAATCACATGTGGAGGCTCAATGTTGATATCTGTGGTTTTAATGCCACCTCTTGTTTCATGAATGTTCTTTCAATTGGGTCATTAGACTCAATTACCAATATTCTCTATGTAATATTGGCCTATTGGGTCTTTCAAATACAATTCCTAGACTATTAAAAACAATAAACAGAAGATGTGTAAATTAAACTATAACTAAATTATTTAAATATAAATAAATTAAATTTTATTGTTACAAGTTATTTTGTAATGAACTACGCTAAAATTAAATCCGATATAACCATAAAAAAGAGAAATATCTATATATATTAATATTTAGTAGGATCGAGATTCTACTTTGTAAACTGAATCTTAAAAATTATGTCGAGTTTGAAACCTCGCTAAACTTACATTAAGTTTTAAAATTAATCTCTCAAAAAAAGTTTGAGATCCTACTCTCGAAACCGAGTTAAAAATCTTGTCGAGTTTGAAATCTCGTCAAACTTTCATCGAGTCTTAAAATCTCTCGAAAAGGGCATATTCTTTGAAATCGAGTCCTAAAATCTCGTCAAACCGTAAAAATCACGCTCGAAGTTAGCCGAGTTATAAAACATTGCACAACCTAAACTGAGTCTTAAATCTCGCCGATTCTTAAAATCTCGCTCGTATTAAGCCGAGTCATAAAGCTTCGCATGAACTAAGCCGAGTCTTAAATCTTGCCGAGTCCTTAAAATATCGTTTGTATTAGGCCTAGTCATAAAACCTCTCACGAATTAAGCCGAGTCTTAAATCTTGCCGAGTCCTAAAATCTCATTTGTACTAAGCCAAGTCTTAAAATCTCATCGAGACAACTCAACATTTCGCTAAAGGCCAAAAAAAATGAAATATAATCCTCATTCTATCCACCGAGTCTTAAAATCTCGTTGATTCTAAATTGGCAAAGCTTTTTACGAGATCTAATTCTCAAACTAAATTGAGACCTAGTTCTCACTTAAACGAGACCTAATTCTCTTTATTAAAAGCTAAAGCTTAAAATCTTGCCAAGACCTAGATCTTGCAAACAACTAGGATCTATTTCTTGCAAATCTTTTTACCGAGACCAAGTTCTCAATGATTTAAGTTTAAAAGCTTAGCTTTGTCTAAGTTCTAAAATGAAACTCGATAATCATTTATCATTTAAAGCCGACTTCTCATTCAATTCTAAAAATAACAAGGCAAAATAACCAAATGCTTATACATTCATCATGCAAAAAAGTTTTTACGGAAATCCCAACGAGCGGAGCTATGTTTTAAGCAATAAAAAAGAGGGAAAAAGGGGCCTAGCTATTCCTCGGCCCCAACCAGCTCATCACCGACACGCTCATCTTCATATGGCTTGTCCTCATCAGCAACCTTTAGAAAAACAATATCATTGTTTGAGCCATATTGGTCGAAACCCCGAATTGGAACAGTGACGAGTTTGAAATCCCGTATACTAACCTTAGGGCAATCTTCATTCGTGGGAGCAGCAACCTCATTCGGATCAGCTCAAAAGTGCTAAGACTTCACGCAAAGCTAAAGCAGCCTCACCGAGCCTTGAAGATTCTCCAATTTCAAAAACCTGAACTGTCAGATCAATAGGAAACAGATCCGCAACAACTTCCTTCTCTACAACCACTTTATTTTTGGCAAGGTTCTCAGACCCAAATGGGATCAGAGACGAATCACCTTGCACATGCTTCCTTAGAAGGGACTGAAGAAAAGAGTCGTACCCAAGAAATTGGGCATAAGCAAGACGGGCATTCAAACTGGCCTCAAGACCGTTGAATCTGGCCAACATCCTCTCAAACCGGCTAGACAGGCAACCTCAATTTTTTTTGTAAGTTTCTAGCTTTTTCCAAAGCAATGACACCATGCGAATGAGAATTGAATTTACCTTTAAGCACATCCAAGTCGACTTGTAGCAACGAAATGGCAGAGTTGGCTTTCTCAGCCACTTTAAAAGCAATATGCTGGTCTTTCGTGGCAGACTTCAACATCATTATGCTTAAGAGTTTTATCTTGCTCTGCTTCTAACTCGGCGGTTACTCGAATTAGTTCAGCCTCACTCATTCAAGGAAAGACTTAGCCTCGACCACTTCAAGGTGGGACTTCCCAGCATGATCGGCCTCCTCCTTATGCTTACAAGAGTTCTTGGCCTCATTGACCAAGGATTTCATCATGACCGAGGAGAACCCAGTTCTGTTGGGCAATGAACTGAAATATTGAGAGCATAAATTAGTAACTCGGAAAGAAACAATAAGAAAGACAGAACTAAATACTAACCGAGAACAACACCATCCGTGTTTCTTCATAATTCTTCCTGTTAAGCATTTGGGCATGGGGAAGCATCTCACGGGTGTTCCTGAGATAACGCATCAACTCGGCACCTTCTGTCCCCAATTAATAACAAGGGTTGACTCCTTGAAGCTATAATCAAAGCTGAAGCCACCAACAACTTTGGCTTTTTTTCCCTGAGGTGCTTCGACCACAGCGGCAGGCACTTTGCGCTTTCCAGTTAATTTCTTTATGACTTCAATAGCAGAAGCCGAACCTCATACCATCGAACAATGACTGATCACCTCGTCGTTCAAACGTATAGCAAAAGAAGAAGTATAAGGTATACATAGTTGCTCAGAGTCCAACTTTTTTTCTTCTTCTCGGATTTCTTTTGGGATAACTCTGAGACTTCAGCGGAAAGACCCGCCTCCTCAGCAGAAGCTTTCTTTGTTTTGATCAAGTTTTCCATCTTCCTCTTCGAACACAGGGAGCCCTTGTAACCATTACCAACCTAAACTTTACGGTTGGTCAGGGCAATCGTTAAAGCCAGATCTTTTATCTTGGTACCTTCTAACTTGATCCCGATAACATCAGCAAAATGGAGACATTCCATCTCTACAGTTTCATTTGGTTGAAGAACAAAAATTTCAATCAGAGGCACCTCATTCTCAGAAGATTGAGGTAGGGCTTCATCAAGGATAGCGTCAAAACCATTGTGAAGTCTCCAATCCTTATTCCAACTCGTAAATTTCCTACAAGAGAAGTTGATCTTCAGAATTTGAAGCAAAAGGAGACATTCTTTTTTCAAAAAAGAATTTACCTTTCAAAAGACGAGAAGATGTCATGTCAAGAAGATCAACCGGCAACCTCTTCTAGCTAATTCGGGGACTCCGAGAAGCTTATCTACCAAATCTTGAAAATTTGGGATAGGCGAACGATTTAAGGAATATTTAGCTTCAAAAAGTATAAATGAAGTGAGCATCTAAATCAGCAAAATAAGAAGTTAAACACCAAGACACCTAAAATCTACCAGGTTTCTTTGCCCAATAAATCCTAAATCACAGATCGTCGCTAGCAAAAGAGCGTGCGTTAGGGCTAACAAAGAAATAATGATTCTTCGACTTTGTAACCTTGGAAGGAACATCGTCCAAAAAGAAAAGGCCGGTTTGAGCCTTAACAAAGAATGTCCCTTGAGGGGCTTGCTTTCACAGAAGACTGTTATATCTTCAAAAAAGCAGGTAGTAACCTCAACTCCCGATTCATATCCAAGAATCAAAGCACCAAGGATGTTCATTATCCTAGAACTGTCGATTTGGGACATCACAATATTCCAAGCAGAATAGTACTCGGGAAGAAGGTTAGGAATTGGAAGCCATATCTTAGCTTCTTTTAACCACCAGTCATAAATAGCTTGAAGCCATCCGAAGAAGTCCATGGCCTATCTTCAGACCCAGGGATCTCGATGTCGATCTTTCTCATGGTTGGGCATACCTCGAAAAACCTTTCCAACTTCTTCAGGGTAATCATTGTCAGACAGATATCTAGAGAATTAAGCCACCTATCAGAAGACTCAAAATGGTCATCTGGGAAAGGTGTAACCAAAAGGACGCAAGGAGAGACCCCAAATTGACCGACTCTACGAGGAATGATAATATCACTGTTATAAATCATCAAATCCAACTCAGCATCATCACCTCTAGCCAAGAGGTCAGCTTCTCTGCTACTAACATCACCAGATGATGTAGAAGAATCGTATTGAGAACTTTCAGCCCAGGATTAAAGGTCGGGCTCGAATTTATCTTTTCTCATCCTGTTAAATCAATGTAAAATGACAAGATAGATAATAAAAGAAAAGTGTCTCCGCACAAAAAGTAGAGAGAGAGTAGAGAGAAGTTACCTTTGCAACTCGGATGAAAGTAAAAAATGAATAGCGAAATGCAATTTTTATAAGGATTTACAAGAAACCGAAAAGACGTAGAATAATGACCTACGAATAGCCTGTCAATCCGCAAAATTAACCCAATTAATACTGACATGTGGACCAATGATTCTGGAAGAAGGTTAATTCTCTGACTTAGAAATTTCAGGACAATTTTTCGAGTCTAGAGGGGACAATTGTTGGAGGTAAATCCGAGAATCCACTTTGGTCTACGGAAAACAATTGATGTTCAAAGAATTCTAAATCCTGAACTCGATAAATTAACCAAAGACTCATTTTGGTTACTCATTATCAACTCGAAAGAATTTCTTCTCAGTAACTCGTCAGAATAGGAGCAATTCGGATGACACATCATCAGCAAAGAAATAAACATTTTCCTATTCCGATATGAAAAATTTTCAAAAATCTAAGAAAGATCTTTTAGATAACATCAGATTTAAACAGAAATGTCATATTTCTTATTTTAAATCAATTGTAACCGCCTCCATGCTTTATAAATAGAGGTGAAGATCCCTTTTTGGATATTTGAACATAAGCAATAAGAAACAATCCGTATTTATATCTTCGGTGTGATCTCTTTACTTTTTAAATTGATGAGAATCCTTACTCATCTTCCTTCTTTAAAGTTGAGTTGGATTACGAACTTTTACGTTAAAACCTGTTCGAACAGTATTGATACATAATTTTCTTTTGTGAACTCTAATAATATATAAGATATCTTAGACTAACAACATGAATTTGTGCTTTTATGAGGTTTCTCTTATTTGATCAACTCCTTCACCCACTCAAATTTATCAATAGGATTTCGACTAAAGTGATTGTTTTTAGCAAAAAAATTTGGTAGTTTTCACCGCCAATCCAGAGTTGAGTCCTAGAATTTGACGGTGGAATTAAAAAACCATTAAAATAGAATTTATTTACATGTTCAAAATATATTTTGAAGAGGCGTAGTGTTTTTTTTGACATGAGTTGCAGGTGTAGTTAAGTTTTATACTATGTGTTATCTTTTATTTTGTTTTTCTCATTTTCTTTAGTTTTATCATTCGTATGTTAGTCTAATTTTAGTGATTAATGTGTTTTTTAACAATTTAATTTTACTGGATATTATGAATTATCATTCGTTACAACTATTTCGAGAAATACAGAAAATGGATTAAACATCGACCAAGGGCAGTTTGTTATAGGCAAAATCTTATTAGAGTATAGATTGGATTATAATCAGTTTATTGGTTTTACAATTTTGAAATAGGATTCCGGTTTGTCCCGGTTCTAACAGACTAGTTATATATAACATTTTACTCAGTTCATATATAAATATACAGAAACTTTTCAAACAATTCTCTCAATTTCTTCTCTTCCATTGATCGATTCTCATGAGCTTTGAGCTGATTTCTTCTTCCTTCTATGGAAACTAATATGGTATCAGAGCTAGAGCAGAATTGCAATCTGCTCTAATCGGTCTATTTTCTTCTTCGTTTCATTTTCTACACTCTGATTTCATCCAATCTTCATCCGTTAATCAGAGACGATGGTGTTGACTTTGATTCGCCGCAATCCTCGCCGATCGACTCGATCTGCACACGTTGGAAGCTCCAAGTCAGCTCCGGAAGCTACAGTTGTTGTTTCCTCCGAGCTAAACCCAGACAGTATTCATTCATCGTTGTTTCTCCACAGTGCTGATCATCCAGGAATGTCGTTGGTCTCTGTACTGCTTGATGGATCTAATTACAACAAATGGTGTTCGGCTATGAAGATAGCTCTCGACGTGAAGAACAAAATTGCGTTCATTGATGGTTCCTTCCCACGTCCTGAAGAAGGTAATCCTCTCTCTCTAATCTGGTCTAGATGTAATTCCATGGTCAAATCTTGGTTGTTGAATATTGTGACACAAGAGATCTATGGTAGTGTTCTGACCTTTGATGATGCTAGTCAAATTTGGGAAGATCTACTTAATCGTTTCCACATGACTAGTTTACCAAGAACATTTCAATTGATTCAACAAATCCAGGATCTCCGTTAGGGTTCTATGAGTTTGTCATGCTATTATACTAGTTTGAAAACTCTCTACGAAAACCTTGATAGTGTTGAGGCTAGTGAACCTTGTGGTTGTTGCAATGCCTTTAACAGTGCAGGAGAAATTTCTACTAAGAATAAAATGGAAAGGAACAAGACCATAAAATTCTTAGCTTGATTGAATGAGAAGTATTCTATAATCCGGGGACAGATTATTATGAAGAAACCTCTTCCAAACCTTGCAGAAATTTACAACATGTTGGACCAAGATGATAGTCAACGATCATTCAACAATGTTGTTTCACCTACAGTTTTCAGATTAATGGTAATGCAAAGTTAGGTGGTTCTGTTAAAGCTGGTCCGGATATAGATAAGTCCAATATTTTGGGAGCTGTTCAAAAAACAAAACTCACGTGTTCTCACTGTGGTTATACATGCCATGTTGTAGATAAATGCTACAAACTCCATGGCTATCCTGTAGGTTGGAGAAAAGGCAAGCAGAGTACTGAAAAATCTGCACAAAATCCACCTACAATCACAGCACATACCACAGGGACAGAAAAGGGTTCAGTTGTTGATTGGAAGCGGTAGAAAGCTAGCTAATCTATACGTACTGGATGTTGAAGACCCAGTAGCAGAGAAGACAGTTTCTTCTTCTTCTTTAATAATAAACTCTGTAATAGATGAAAATGTTTGGCATCAAAGACTTGGACATACCTTATTTGCTAGACTCGTTTATTTGAATGATGTTCTTGGGATTTTTATTCTGAAAAATAAGGGATTTCTTCATTGTGAAAGCTAAACAAAAGAAACTGCTTTATCCTACTCGAAGAAATATGTGTTCTTCTGCTTTTGATTTGCTCCATATAGACACATGGGGACCTTTCTCTGAATGCACACATGAAGGGTACATATATTTTCTCACGATTGTGGATGATCACACACGAGCAACTTGGGTTCATCTTATAAAACACAAGAGTGACATTTTTAATATCTTTCCTGAATTTGTACATATGATAGAAACACAGTTTAATACAAAGGTGAAAGGAGTAAGATCAGACAACGCACCAGAACTAAAATTTGATGAATTTTATCAGAAGAAAGGGATTATTGGTTATCATTCTTGTCCAGAACACCTGAGCAAAACTCAGTTGTTGAAAGAAAGCACCAGCACATCCTCAACATTGCTAGAGCTCTTTTGTTTCAGTCCCAAGCTCCTCTCAGTTATTAGGGAGATTGTATTTTAACTGCAATCTTTCTCATAAATCGAACTCCCTCTCCAATCATCAACAATAAAACACCTTATGAGATGTTGATGAAGAAAGCACCTGAGTACATGGATTTAAAGACCTTTGGTTGTCTATGTTATCCTAGCACATCACCTAAAGGACGCTATAAGTTTCAAGAATGATCTCAAGCTTGTGTATTCATAGGATATCCTACAAATTGCAAAGGGTATAAGTTGCTGGACTTATAAACGAACAATATATTCATTTCCCATAATGTAATCTTCTATGAAGACTTGTTCCCATTCAAGCAAAACTCTCCCATTTTAGACTCAGCCTCCACATTCTTCCCACATGTTTTCAGAGACAGAACGGATACTGATGATGCAGGATCTTTTGGTTCGATAGATATAGGTCCTTCTGTCACGATTGATGCAGATACTTCTGTTCAACATTCCACAACAGAGTCTCACAGAAAGAAACGATTTCCATCATATCTCCAAGACTATCAATGCTACAATGTTGCTTCATCTATAGCTCATCCCGTGTTTGATGTTCTATCTTACTCCTCTTTGACTAATCCCTATATGATCTTCATAAATGTAGTAAATTCAATTGTTGAACCTCAGTCATATAATACTGCTAAAAATATTAAGGAGTGGTGTTATACAATGGGAGTTGAGCTCACAGCTCTTGAAGATAATGGAACATGGGAGATTTGTTCTTTTCATGCGGGAAAACAAGCTGTTGGATGCAAATGGGTCTATAAAATCAAACTACATGCTGATGGAACCTTAGAAAGGTATAAAGTTCGATTGGTTGCTAAGGGATATACTCAAAAGGAAGGTCTTGATTATGTAGATACATTTTCTCCTGTAGCAAAGCTCTCCACAGTCAAGTTACTCATTGTTGTTGCGGCTGCTAAAGGATGGTCTCTCTCTCAACTTGACATCTCCAATGCGTTTTTAAATGGGGTTTTGGAAGAGGAGATCTACATGACTTTACCTCCTGGATACTCAGCAAGAAAAGGGGAATTATTTCCACCTAATGCTGTTTGCAGACTGAAGAAGTCGCTCTATGGGCTTAAACAAGTCTCAAGACAATGGTTTCTTAAATTCTCAGACTCATTGATACAGCTAGGATTCAAGAAATCATCCGGAGATCATATATCGTTTATCAAACATGCTGGTAATGTTTACGTAGCCGTCTTGGTATATGTAGACGACATAATAATTGCAAGTAGTTGTGATGAAGCTACTGAACTTCTCAAAGCTCATTGCAATGCTCTTTTAAACTCAGGGATTTAGGAACACTTTGATATTTCCTTGGTCTTGAAGTAGCTTGAAACTCAACAGGTATATCACTTTGCTAGCAAAAATATGTTGTTGAACTACTCACCGAGACAGGCTTACTTGGCTGTAAACCATGCTCTGTCCGTATGGAACAAAATCTGAAACTTTCAAAGGATGATGGAGATCTTTTGGAAGATGCAGAACAATTTTGTCATTTGATCGGTAAACTGATGTATCTGACATTTACACAACCTGATATTACTTATGATGTGCATAAGCTATGCCAATACACAGCCACACCTCGCCAACCACATCTCCAAGCTGTTTACAAGATCATACATTACCTGAAAGGAACCATTGGTTAAGGGTTATTTTACTCTACAAGTTCAGACTTCAAATTCACTAGATTTGCTTACTCAGATTGGGCTTCTTGTCCAGACTCTAGATGATTCATATCTGGTTACTGTATGTCTGTTGGCAGTTCGTTGGTTTCCTGGAAATCGAATAAGTAGCATGTGGTTTCCATGTCTTCTGCATAAGTGGAGTAGGTCCATGTCTGTTGCAGCTAAGGAACTTATCTGGGTAAGAACTGTTCTTTCAGATCTTTGGGTTGACGTTTCATAAGCCTCAGTCTTGTATTGTGATAATACTGCAGCAATCCACATTGCTAACAACCCGGTTTATCACGAACGGACAAAACACATTGAGCGTGATTGTCACTTCATAAGAGAAAAGATTGAATCAGGATTGATCAGAACATTACATGTTACATCTGAACATCAACTTGCGGATGTGTTTACTAAACCGATATTTCCTACTCAGTTTAAGAAGCTCATTGGCAAGATGGACATAATCAATATATATGCTCCATCTTGAGGGGGAATATTAGAGTATAGATTGAATTAAAATCAGTTTATTGGTTTTACAATTTTGAAATAGGATTCCGGTTTGTCCCTGTTCTAACAGAATAGTTTGTATATAACATTTTACTCAGTTCATATAGAAATATACAGAAACTTTTCAAACAATTCTCTCAACTTCTTCTCCTCCATTGATCGATTCTCATGAGCTTTGAGCTGATTTCTTCTTCCTTCTCTGGAAACTAATAAATCTTATAAACTAAAGCATATGCATATCAGTTTTGGACACGAAATATATGACTCTAAACTGTATGCCTTTGAATAAAGAGCACCGTTGTCGAACGGTGTCAACATAATGTCGTAATCGAAGATTATTGTTCCATTGTATCGTGTTATTAACTACAATTTTTTTTTTGTTTTTATTATTTTTATTATTTTTTATCTTAAATATAATATACATGTGTATATCCGTTTCTAGTAATCGAACTGACTTAAACCAAAAACCAATTCAAAATACAAAAGAAAAAGAGATTTAGAAAGAGACCCTTGAGTCGGGTGAAATCTTCTAGATAGTCCTTGAAGGCTGGCCATTCCTCAGATCTATTCAAATAAAAAAATATCATAATCTATAATCCAACCGTAATGCCCGTATGTTTTTGTATTTGTATCTATATGAGTAAGTTGTGTATGTATATTTGAGTTTAGGACGCGACATCTTCTAATTTATTTCTTTTGTTTTGAACGAAACCATTTAAGTTTTTTTTCTTCTTTAAAAAAATAAAAATTAGGTACCCATTATCCAATAGATAAATCCGAAAAAACCTATGAATTATGGATATCCGTCCATTTTAAGCCTAGTTAATTTTTGTATGTCAAAACGGGTTTTTAAACCTGTAATATTTTATGGGTTTTGGGTATCCGTTGAATTTAAAGCTCATTTTAATATCCCTAACTACAATAGTATCATTTTTAAAGATGACACGAGTATAGCCAAACCCCCTACATAACATATAAAGCCTACAATAGTAAGAACAATTTTTTTTGGCAGTGTCACGACCCTGAAATCATTCCATTCCACTATGCTTTGTAGCACTATTATTATCTCTAATAATCCAGTCAAGACCAAATGTTATATTGTAACACCCCGGTTTCAGGAAATATGATATATGGTGGTGCAGAAAGGATGTGGGGTCCGTAAAGGTGGTTGTTGGGGCGTTACAAATGGTATCAGAGCTGAACCCAGACGTTTGTGGAAGTGATCTTGGTACGCAACAAAGATGTTGCGGTCTATTAGTAGAAGTGAATTATAATACTCTAGTTTCAGAAATATGATATATAGTGGTACATGCTGAAAGGACGTGGAACTTATTAAAATGGCGGTCAGAGCATTACACATATGATCATGATGCGAACAATGAGCCATTTAAAATTTGAAAGGAAAGTAGTCGCATTTGAGATCACTAAAGATAATGTATTTAGCATAAAGTCTAGCCATTCTTGCGTGCCTGTGACAGCTTGAATAGAAGTAGTCATAAATGGAATATCCTTCTTGAAAAAACTAGAACATTTTTCAACTTCCATAATCTTCGCATGATCCAAAATGATAGAAATCTTAACAAAAAAAGTAACCGCCTGTTGTTAATGATTAATGTGTTAGCATGCATTTTATCATTTTTACTATATTTTTTCTTTTCTGTAATCGTGTGTTACAAATTTGAAAATCGTATTAAATCCTAACAGTGGTAAACAAAACGTATAGAGAAAAAATTACGAGGCTCATGACCCACATGAATTTTATACATTTTCCTCAAAAACTAGTTGGATGTATACATATATTATATTAGTTTTCCATTTTATTTATTTTCTATTTTCTCATTTGCCACTTCCTTAGTTGCTTATGCAAAGGTTCGTTAGCCGATAACGGCGGGATAAATCCAAGATTGCATTGTTGCATTTCCCATATGTAACTCGGTTTAATTGTACACAACAATGCTGGTCAGCTGTTAAATTGTAAACAACAATGCTGCTCACCAATAATTAACAGCAACTATAAATTTCAATAATGAAAACAGTAAATAACTACACATTCAGGAGAAGGTTGAACAACGAACTAAGAATTGGCAATTCTGATTTCTATCTGATTTGGGTAAGGGAATTCTAATTAAAATAGTCATCATAATTCTTCTAGTCTACACTATAAATGTTTTTAAGCTTTTCATTGGTGTGTGTGAGGAAATAAATAAAACTTTGGCAAGGTTCTGGTGGAGTAAAACATCAAACCAAAAAGGAATATATTGGTTGTCTTGGAAACTATTAAGTCTTCCAAAAAGAGAGGGTGGATTGGATTTTAGAGATATAGAGAGTTTTAAATTTTGCTTTGCTAGGTAAACAAGTATGGAGGTTGATGAATAATCCTCATAGTCTAGCAGCAAGATTTTTCCGTGGACGTTATTATCCGAATACGAATGTCATTAATGCTTATATTGGAGTGAAACCTTCATATCTTTGGCGATCCTTATTACATGGCAGAGACTTAGTGGAAAAAAAGACTTCATTGTTTGGTGGGCAATGGTCGAGATATTGATCTATGGGCTGACCCTTGGCTTAATGTAATCCTCCTCAGCCTCCTTGTCGACTTGAAGATTCTACGCTGCTATTAGAGAAAGTATCAGATCTTATTGACCCATAATTACGAAACTGGGATGAAACTAGAATAGCTTTATCTATTCATACAGATGATGTGCCAAAAATTAAGAACATTTGAGTAAGCCCCCAACTTGACTCGGACCTTATTGGTTGGCACTATACAATCTCTGGGCAATACTCTGTGAAATCTTGCTACTGGTTAGCGATGCATACGTAGACCCAAGCAATCTCACCACCAGCTGGTTCACTTGCTCTGAAGTAGAGTGTCTAGAAAGTAAATTTAGCACCTACAATTAAACACTTTTTTGGAAGGTGCTCTCAAAGGCTTTAGCGGTGGGTTCTATTTTAAAATCAAGGAGAATCATAATAGATGATCATTGTCGACGATGCTGTCAAGAGGCTGAAAATATGGATCATCTATTTTTTACTTGTCCTTATGCTCAGGCTATTTTGGAGGAGAATTCATCTGCCTTTGCTAGACCTTACTCACCCTAGTCTTGCTTTTGAGGATAAGATTAACTTACTTATGCAGTGTCATCGTAATGGAGCTTTCACTTCCTTTCATCGTCAACTACTTCTTCGGACACTTTGGCGTATTTGGAAGAGTAGGAACTTATTGTTATACCAATGTATCTCTAGTACTTGGCTAAAAGATACATAAGCGGCTCGTCGAGATGCTATGGAATGGACCACAAGTGTTTCAAGCTTCACTGCTCCTGCATCCTCTCCTCCACATTCATTAAGCCCTAGCCACTGGACTCGGCCACCAGAAAGTTATATTAAATGTAATTATAATTTTTGGTTTCGTTCTACTCAGGGTGTTTCGAAGGTAGCGTGGATCATGCGAGATGAAAATGAGATTTCATAGAAGCTAGGAACAATCAAGGTTTTGCCGTCTCTACCCCTTTGGAAGCGGAGCTACAAGCTTTGTTAATGTCAATGCAGATTGCGTGGATTAAAAGATACCGTAAAATAATTTTTGAAGGAGATAACCAATCTGTGTTTAATCTTCTTAATGAGAAGCTTTCATTTTTTGCTCTTCACAATTGGGTTCGTAATATTCACGATTGGAATCAGAAGTTTGTTTTTGCAACTTTTGCCTCGATGAAATGAGAAAACAATAAAGTAGCTTATATGTTGGTTAAAATATATGATACTAGATATAGACACGTGCGCACACATGATTTTTTATCAAAAAAATAATATGTATGATATTTGAAATCGGGAAATTCTATGTTTTTTTAAAAATATTATAAGTTAGAATTACATATCTTAATTTAAACCAATAAATGATAGTAATTTCTTTTAGTTATATAATTTATTTTAGATTATTCTATAGACAATAACTTACACTAATTCACATTTTTTACTTTACTTTATGAGAATTATTTAGGTTAAAATTAAAATTAATACTTTATCTATCCTATAATCTTTATTATTTGACACGTGAAATAATTCTGTTGATTAGTAATATTGGAAACCCAACTTTATAGATTTTAGGATTTGAATTTATCTTATTTATCATAAAATATAAATACAGAATAATTTTTGTTCATTGGATTTAACACATGAACAATATTGTTGATTAGTAATTATTAAAATCTAACTTTATAGATGTTATGATTTGATTTTATTTATATTTATATTTAATAAAATATAAATACTAAATA
Organism: Lepidium aucheri; assembly: GCA_900406435.1. NCBI lineage: Eukaryota > Viridiplantae > Streptophyta > Magnoliopsida > Brassicales > Brassicaceae > Lepidium > Lepidium aucheri. The sequence goes on from OVBA01006291.1 coordinate 16,224, forward strand.
ATTTTTGATCGTTGGATTTAACATGTGGAATAATCTCATTGATTAATAATTTTGAAACTCAACATTAGATAATAGATGATTTATTAATTTTTCTATAAAAATATAAATATAAAATAATTTTTGATGTTTAGATTTCACATATGGAGCAGTCTTGTTGATTAGTAACTTTTGAACCCAACTTTATATAATAGGATTAATATTTAATATTATCTTTTATTTAAATAAATATAAATATAGAGTAAATTTTGATCGTTAGATTTAACATTTGGAACAATCCTGTTAACCACTAACTTTTGAAACTCAACTTTATATAATAAGATCAGGAATTGATTTTATCTTTTTTTAATAAGATATAAATACATAATAATTTTTTGTCGTTGGATTTGACACTTAGAACAATCCGGTTGACTACTAACATTTGAAACCCAATTTTATAAAAATAGGATCAGGAATTGATTTTATCTTTTATTTAATAAAATATAAATACAAAATAATTTTTGATAGTTAGATTTACAAATGAAACAATCATATTAATTACTAACTTTTAAAACTCAACTTTATATAATAGAATTATTAACTCTTATCAATGCTTCCAATATGTACCCGGTGGTATCACTTCGTGTATTCATCAAGACTATGTATTATCTCAATCACATTAATAAAGTTATTATGATGTTCAAAAAAAAACTACACATTATTGACAACAACAATATATATCAGCGACTAACTTGATTGCGCTCTTTTTTAAATAGAATCCTAAAATTTAAACATTTGTCTTGTTAACCAGTCACAAAGTTTATGTGATTTTTACATCTATATGGACTAAAAATAGGACCCATTACATAACATTAATGGGAAAAATGCCATAAAAAATCAATGACTTGCAAAAACTGAACAAACAAATTCTTGTATTGTAAAACGTCATTTTAAATATGGTTTTATCGTTGACGGAGATACTTAAGGCCCATCGTTAATTGCATGTTTACAGAGTTAATTCTCTGTTAACAGAAACGTTAAGTTGAAACTAAATAGTTTTAGAAAATAGAAATCGGGAGTTAAAATACTGTTTTCAAAATGCCATAAAAATCAATGACTTTCAAAAACTGACCAAACANTCTCGTATTTTAAAATGTCATTTTAAACATAGTCTTGTCGTTGACGGAGATACTTAAAAC
>OVBA01006292.1:0-17397 GCA_900406435.1 Lepidium aucheri
ATTTACGTAATTAAATTTTTTATATGTGGTGGGTTTTCGTTGGTTAGTTATACCCACGAAAATCGACCACCAAATTTCCCACGAAAATCCACCACTCTTATACCTACGAAAACCGACTATTGTTAAACCGATGAAAACCGATGCCGTTTTTGACGATTTCTTTCGTTGCTTTTCGTGGGTAATTTCCGACCAAAACCCACGACCACGTCATTTCCGACCATTGATTGGCAACCACTATTTTTGGTCGGTTTTGGTCGGTTTTGACCATTTTCCTACGAAAACCAACGAAATCGGTGGTAAGAAAGTGCCTTGTTTTCTTGTAGTGCACATCTAAAGGAAGCGTCGAAAACGGGTCGTTATACTTATCGCTTTCGTCTCTTTTGTTACTTTTCGCCATGGCGGTTCTTTACCCTGGATTCTTTAAACCTAATATCTCATTCACGAATTTATCTCTACCATCACGTTATTTTTAACATGTTAGTTATTTGTAAAATTCTTCCTATTTTATATTCTATTACAGAAAAGTCCTCCTCTTAAATTTTAATTAAAGAAAAGTCGTGTATTAGACAAATTCAACAGCTTCTTTCGATCTAAGTAAGTGGAGAGCTGAAGTACAATAGCTACGCGAAACTACTCTTGCTTCTTGATCAAGTAACATAAGACGTGTATAAACTGGTTTAGGAAGCGATCCTTGAGGCAATTCCAATGTGATTTCAACACCTTGAAGCATCCCGGCTCTGACTTTCTCTGCTGTAACTGTCCGAATGTTTTCATATGAAAAGATTGAGGAAAGCCATTTGATTTATGCAGTTTCAGACATGTTGTTGTAAAGCTCTGAAGAAACTAACTTGAGGAACTTTGTTCTGTTTCTCATATGCTGCAGTACTAAAGAAAGTCCAGCAATGTGGAGTTATGGCATATTCAAGCTTTGCATAGTTATTTCCCATCCAAGACAATGATTCAAGTCTTGGAATTAACTATACACCTACCTAAACTAGTAAAAGTGTGATTATAGGCCAATTGACATAACGCTCTATCAACTCAACACTTTTCTAAATGTAATGTCAATCAGACTATTAGAGAGTCTATTATCAGTTTAAGTTAAAGAAAAAGTATAGAAGCTCTGAGACTTGGAGATCATATAAGGGACAATTTCTCATGAGACTATACCAAGACATAAACTCGTTCGGACCTTAGTTACTCATTTTATATTTGGTTACTTAGACAAATGTTTTTTCTTCTTCTTTAGGCACGGTTCTGGGTGGACCGCCTCAAACAACATAATAGTAAGCTGGCCACATCCTTTCTAAGACTAACTCAAATAGAAAAAAAAACGTATCTGACCAAAAGAAGAGAATAGTTATATCAAAAATGAAGCCGATGGCATGACAACAAATTAGATATAGAAACATATTTGAGTCTGATGCAAATGAACTGATTGAAGGCAGTGAAGAAAAAAAAAACCATTCGAAATCATTCACATGATTTTTGTCACGAACCTCTTATACAATTTGATATGCCCATATTAAGGCCCAACACAGAAGCCCAATTTACTCTTTCTGCTTTAGCGCCAAGTGTAATCTCAAGCTTAATTATTCGAGAGATGATTCAATTTCCATGGCTTGGCTCCGTTTGTTTTCAAGAACCCTAAGATCTCAAAATCTAATTTTTCCCCAAATCTCATCATCTTCTCCGAACCCTAACCCTAATTTCAAAACCTCACCTTTCTCCACATCATTTCTCATTACCAAAACACCTGACAAATTTAAGAAAAAGCGAAAGAAACCAGAATCTGCAAGAACCAAATCCGTTCAACACGATTCAACTCGAATCCCACACTTCGAATCCCTCGTCGGACGCGACGCTCATTTCCGATTTCTAATCCGTTCTAAAGAGTTCATTTCGAAACAACCGGAACGTATTCTCCGGCTAGATGACGCTGGAAAACTCTACCGTGAGCTTGGATTCCCACGTGGCCGTAAGGTTACTCGTTTCATCCCTAAACATCCTCTTATCTTTCAGACTTATAGACACAGCGATGGTAAAATTTGGTTAGGGTTTTCGGAATTTATGGAGGATTTGTTAGATGAAGAGAAAGCTGTAATGGATTCAATGGAGATTGATAGAGTTAATCGTGTAAGGAAGCTATTGATGATGACAAAAGATAAACGACTTTTGCTAAGTAAAATCCATCACACTCGATTGCTTTTTGGGATTCCTGAGGATTTTAGGGACCGGGTTACGAAATACCCGGATTATTTCCGGGTCGTCACGGGTCAAGATGGGAATAGGGTACTTGAATTGGTTAATTGGGATCAGAATCTTGCTGTGAGTGAGCTTGAAAGACAGTTTATGATCGAGGAAGATAAAGTGAAAAGAGCATTTAAGTTTCCAGTGAAACATGGGAAAGATTTGGAATTGGAGGAGGACTATACAAGGAAACTAAACCAGTTGAACACTTTGCCTCTTGTTTCGCCGTATTCGGATGGTTGGAAGCTTGATGTTTGGACATTAGAAGCAGAGAAATACCGTGTTGGGATTGTGCACGAGTTCTTGAGCTTGACATTAGAGAAAAGAGCTTCGATTCATCACATTGTTGAGTTTAAAGATGAGTTTAGTTTGACTAGACATACTTACCAGATGCTGAAGAAGCAACCCAAAACGTTTTATTTGGCTGGCACTGAGATGAACTGGACTGTGTTTCTAAAAGATAGTTACAACGAAAATGGTGTCTTAATCAGTAAAGATCCACAAGTTGTGTTTAACGAAAAGCTGTTCAAGTATGCAGATATGAAGCAGATGGATACTTCTTTGAGCCTATAGACATTTATGGACTGATCTTAAATGATGATATGAGTTTTAACTGCTGTTTCTGTCAGTGTGATCAGATCAAGTCTCAGTTGTCTTGGCTCAGTCCAATGTTACACTTAGATACATGTTAATTGAATTCCAGACCACATGTCTTTTTGATAAGAGTTTTGAGTCTCAGATTTTCTCCTATATTCTATTGATTAAAAATCTTGATAGCTGATAGATATGGATTTGAATGCAATCGAATTCATGTTGTATATTCAAGTAGATTTGTTAGATGTACTTTACGTATAATTTAGTGACCGCATTATGAACTATATATTTTTTTAAGATTAAGAATTGGTAGATGTTTGACTATAACCAAAACTTGAAAGGCAACAAGTATGAGACCTGGTCTAATACCACAAGCAGCATACTTACTATACAGTGTACTATATAACAAGATGGAACCCAGATACATGAAAAATGTAATCAGACAAGCTCCTACACATGTTTCTCTTTAGCCCCATAACCGAAAATAGATTAAACCAAACCAAATATATACTCGGTTTACAGTCCAACCAGGTTTAACCGGAGTTACAGCTCTTATGTAGTTCCTCCCCTTTTGAACCTTCATTTACCTTTTACCTGAAAATCCAGACAGACCACCGTAAAATTAATGCTACTTGGTTAGAGACCAATGTACCAAATTTCAATTGAATTGTAAAAAGTAGAAGCTTTGATTGTAATCTTTTGTAAGATAGTGAATTTCTGACCTGTGCACGTCAGATTTGGAAATAGTTAAAGCATTCAAATCAGTTCAAAAACCAATGATTGTATTTGCATAGTTCAGGAAGACTTAACTTACTGAAAAAATTAAAAATTTCAATTTGAAAACATTTATTTGAACTTATTAGTCAGTTTTACAAGTTACATACCCGGTTTGTGAAAGCCGTCTCCAGTTCAGTATTTCGTGGTGATTCTGCAAGTAGCTAGATGTTGTACTTCCTCCTCCTATTCCAGTTTCTTCACTAGGGAACTGTTCTGAGTACCCTGGAGACCACTCAGGGACGATGCCTCCATCTCGCTCTCTTCTTCCTCTGCTGGACGATTCCGCTGTTGAGTCTTCAGTGCTCTCTGCAACAATTCTAATATTAAATTCTGGAATCATGGCAGTGACATGGTTTGATGTTGGTTCTGCTATCGGCTGCTGAGTTTGGTTGGTGTTAGCCATATTCCCCGGAACCTCTGCTCTACTATCTCCTGTTGAGTTTCTCAAATTCAGAGATGACTCTTCATCTTCTTCAGGTCTGATCAAAGAAGAAGTAATGCTTGGTACCATCTGATCTTCATATCTTCTGATAGGGTTGAGTCTGGTTGGTTCAGGTTCATCCATTGTGATGTCCCTGGGGAAGGCAATAGGAGTATCGTCCAACTCAGTTGAATCTCCGAGTCCTTCTTCTGATCCGTTCTCTATTGCAGCTCTTGAAGCAGCTTCTAGTTGCCACATATGGGAAAGTGCTTCATGAAGCCGTGTTTTAGCTTCATCTAGTCCTACAATTGGTCGAGGATAGTTTGATCCTAGCTCGATACCAGCAGCTTGAAGAACAGATTCAGGTGCATTCCATGGATGATGTATCCATTCTGTGGGCAGTCTAGAAAGCTCTGGAAGCCATCGCCTAACGTATTCTCCATTGGGATCAAACTTGTACCCTTCAAACTGAGGGTTATCTATGCGATCAAATTCTCGGCTATCAGGGAGAGTACCAGTAATGTATTGCCAACCAAGAGCATCACTTTCTAAATCCGCATCAAGAAGGGTGTCCCAGAAATATTTCATCCCCCACCGCCATGGCAATTGAAGCACTTTAACAAAGAAGCTTGAAACAACTACTCTTATGCGATCATGCAACCAACCAGTGGCCCATAACTCTCTCATTCCAGCATCAACCAACGGATATCCAGTCCGGCCTTGCCTCCATGCCTTGAAGTAGTTCTCATCCACAGCCCAAGGGAAGAACTTTAGATGACCAAGAAGCGGCCTTTCATGGGAGTATGGATGGTTAAAACTAATGTATCTAGAATATTCCCTGAGACCAATCGACTTAAGGAAAAGATTCACACTTTCTTCTCCAGCCTCATTTCCTTCATTTGCCCATGCAACCTGTTTGATCCGAACAAGATGGAAAACTTTTCTCACACTCACTTCGCCAAAATGCAAGTGTGGAGAAAGAAATGAGGTTGTGGCACTATCAGCTTTCCTGCGGTTCTTAGAGTATTCAATCAATGGTCCGTTTATGAACGTTGTCAGCGCTTTATCAGCATTATTCCATCCTGGAGACCAAGCACGAGCCAGAAGTGCATTGCTTCCTTTCTCTGAATCATCTTCAAAGACCAATGGATCCGAAACACACTTAGACACATCCCCTATATCATAGAGGAATCAATTCAGATTTGGTATTTTTTCCTCAGATTTGGGAATGCCACAAGAGAGTGTGGCCGTGAAACAAACCTGAAATGATCTTCTTGGGCGGGAGAAGAGGAGACTCAGGGTCATAAGGCATGCTAAGGCATCTCTCCCAAAACGCATCAAACATGGAGAACGGATGGCCTAATTCATCAGTCACTTCCCATGGCTCATAAAGCAAATCTGCATTGAATGATCGAACCCCTATGCCTTCTGCTGCAAGAACGTCCTTAGCACGGTGATCACGGACCAATGATAAGGGATCTGAAAAATTAAAACTTCATCTTTTTAGAGTAGATACTATGTTCAATACATATAAGACATCACTTGTGGATTAAAAAGATTCCCTTTCTGAATTTTGAAATCATCTTATTATCATACACAGACACCAAAAGTAAACATAACCCAGAGGAGGAAAGACAATTCCAATCACAAAACTGAAATTTTTTTGATGCAAATTCAGATCCTAGAAAAAACAAGAATTTGGAAGGAAGAGAAGAGGAAGAGGAAGATGAACAGACCATACAAGTGGTTGAAGAAGATCTGAGAAGCACCAGTGGATTTAACAACCTCAAGAAGAGAAGCAACACTATCAGTAGATCTCTTGGTGATGAGACAAGTACCAAGACTTCTTAGAGAAGAATCAAGCTGAGCCAAACTGTTCTTAAGCCACCACCTAGAAACCCTACCTGGATGATAGTGTCCTTCTTCCTCTGGAGCCCAAACAAACAAAGCAATGACAGGACCAGCTCTTACAGCTGCAGCTAAAGCTGGATTATCTTCAACCCTAAGATCTCTTCTAAACCATACAATACTACACCCACCAGAACCAGAACCACCACCACCACATCCAGAAACAGAACCAGACATATCTTTGAAACTAACCTAAAGCTTCTTTGCCAATAAGCATAAAAAACCCAATTGTTTTTCAGGGGAAAAAAGAATTACTTTTTTATTCAAAACTATGCAGAATCGAGAAACTTTCGATGACTTATCTCTCTCCAGAGAAGAAAGACAAACCAAAATTGTGGAGATTTTTTGATGAGAAAATAATTTATAAAAAGCTTATCTTTTCGAATATCTCTGTCTCTGAGTGCCTCTCTGTCAAATGCAACTATACTTTTGGGAATTATATCACCCAAAAAAGATTTTTCCTAATTTTGGACAAAGTAGACTGAAATAATGACCAGCAAATAAGAAAATTAGTGTTATTTACATTAACTTCTCCTTTTGCTATTTATTTATTAGGTTACAATTTTATAAATATATTCATATTTTATTAAATTAATCTCCAATATATTAAAACAGAAGCATTGGATATATACTTTTCAGATATGTCCCCCATGATCTTTCTCATCTTTTTTATTATATTTTAATTACAAAAATACTATAATAATTTCCATAATTTTTTTTTAATTTTAAATAAAAAAATTAAATATATAATTTTCTAAATATACCATGATATATAAATAAAATTGAGAATTTAAATTTTTTTGCCAACCTAATCATGTAAATAAATCGGAACCTTTTCATGAAGCATCTACCATATATCGATAACCTGTAAATGTAAATGCCAGATTGATCAATAGTGATCTAAAAATGATCTCATTATAGTGATAATATATATAAGGGCTACATCCACCTATAGCAGAGGCCTTCTTTTTGGGATGATACCCATGCTTCTACCTCTAATTTGGCCGCCATGCTTAAATCCGGTGAATTGTTGTTCTTGTTTGTGAAAGTCTTCTTGTAAAAGGCTTTCCATAGAAACTATAGAATATAGGAGAAGCTTTTGGAATCCGTCGACATGTCAAATCTCCAATTTAGATTATCTATATTAGAAAAAATGAATGCGTCGGGAAAGTTTGCACCCGCCGGAATTTTGGAGAGTGTACAAGCTAGGATGACTAGAGGACATTCAAACAAAATATGGTTAATAGTTTCCTTATTTGGCCCATATTTGTCACGGTGTTCATCACAATTTATCCTTAAAGTATAAAATCTGCTTTCACCGTTAATTGTCCTAATAAAGCTTACCAAATAAAATGTTTAATTTTTGTATCACCTTTATTTTCCCGATTTTATTTTTTTAGAATTATTTTTATCATATATCCGACTAAAAATGCAATATTGTACGATTTTTTTGGTCAATAGACACGAATTACCTTATATAAAATTACAAATTTAAATGTAAACTAAATCAATTAATGTAACTTTAGGTTTATGAGTATTCATATTTTATTTTTACAGATAAATATTACAACACTTACTTGATTTTTAATCAGAATTAAATACATTTGACTTTTGATAATCTACCGTAGTGCATGTGACATTTGATACAGTGGGAGGTGGTAAGTTCATTAAAGGGAGACATACTTGCACATCCAGATCTCGAATCATATTGTTTACATTATGTAGAAATTTAACTAATAAATCGGTCGATCCAATATTACAAAAAAAAAAAAAAAAAATTACGATAGAAATTTANTAATTTAGAAAGTGTTTTAGGAAAAAATGAATAGATATAACTAAACACATTTGATATTTGATAATCTTCGGTATTTCACATAATTACTCGAATTAAGTCAAAATAAAATATTAATTAAATTTTATTGATACAAATTTAAAATTTAATATATGTGTGTTTAGTTAAAAGGTCTTATATTTTGAAATTGATGTAGTATAATATAAATATATAAAAATAAAATAATAGAATCTTTAATTTTATGTAGTGATATGTGATAAAATCTTGATTTTCTTTTATACATTTCATATCTTACATGTAAATATAACTATGATTTTGATTTCTTAACATATAAGTTTATCTCACATAGGTTAAACATAGCAAAGAGGTTTTACAAATATTTTGTATTAGGATTATATCCATGCTATAGCGTGAGATTAGATTAATTTTCAAATCGTGTTAATTTAGGTTTTTAGACTCGTATTGATATTTTAAATATGGGTTTTATATGTTGTTTTAAAGGTTCAGAATATAAACCAAAATCAACCCGAATTAAAAGAATCGAACTCGATAAAATATCTTAATGAGTTCTAAATATCTAAAATCCCGAACCAAATTCAAACCAGAACCAAATCGGTAATCAAATTTTATACTATTAAATATTTTTCAATTTTTGAATTTTTATATAAAAATATTTGAATCCAAACTTGATCTATATCAAAAGGAACTCTGTCTAAAAAAATAAAAATACCGAAATAAGTTTTATATCAAAAGAACAAAAATATCGAGTTAAAGGAACCAAACTCAACAAAATACCATAATGAATCCTAAATATATGTACCCGAAAAATCGAATCCAAACCTAAACCAGAACTAGATCAATAATCGAGTTTGTATCCAATATATTTTATTAAATTTTAGCCTTTAAATTTTTCTACTATTAGATATCTATTAATTTCAAATGTTTATATAAAAATTTACAACCAAACCCACCTTAATCTTATTTTTAAGGGTTGTTACAAACTATATGTTAATTTTATCCTATAGTTTCTAACACGGTTAAAATGAAAATGTCTTCCGCTTTAATATATAGGATATAATTATGCTTCCACTTAATATATATCAGATTATTACAAGACATATATTTGTAGAGGTCCCATTTTTGTATGAGACAGTAAATAAATAAGTTTTTTTCATTTATTAAAAGACTTATACAAAACCATTAAAAAAACACTTACATATGGATTTATTTAGTGTGTTATCACGAATAATCATATGCACCGATTGAGAATTGTTTTCGTTGTTTTGAAAAGTAAAAATATTTTCAAAAAAATCTAAGTTAAACCAAACATACTGTAATTTGTTTTTGACTATGAAATATGATTGACTTAATCTAAATCTCTTACAAAGACTTTTACTTTTCAAAACAATCAAAGCAATTATCAATGGAGATTCCTAAATTAAAAACAAAAAAAATTATCCAAATAAATTAGTAGAGGAAAAGAACAAAAATTGGAGGCTGATAGAGAGAGGAGGAGAAAATTGATCACTAGGAATAATTATTCAATTCACACGACGAAATTTTATTGGAAAGTTTTCCACCACAAATTTTTATTTGTTTGTAATTATTATTTTTTTTCTCCCACTTGAAATATTATCTTTATCCAATTGAACCTAATCAACTGTGACTCACAAGTTTTCTACTCCTTTCCCTTAAATCTCTCCTTTTCTTTTCCAAAAAATAAAAACGAATCTTATACTTTAGTTCTCTAGAACATATTCTACAAAATTTATTTATCTTACATATATCAAACTGATTCCTTATATACATAAATTATAGTGGTATGAATCCAAGAACATTTGAAAATTAATATGGGCAACAAAATGTTGACCAAAAAAATATGGGTAAAACGAAAATTTATAGAAATATGTTTTTATTATAATTCAATTGTTAAGGATAATAGGAAGATCATAAAAATGAGTATTGAGGATGATTCTCAAATTTTATTGGAAGATTAGGATATGAGAGAGAGGGACATAACCAAATGTGGGCGCGAGATGGATATGGTTGGTCCTCATTTTTTTAGTACATCTTTATTTAATATTTTTTAAATATATATATATATATATATATATTCTTGTTTTTTAGGTAAAGAGGTTAATCATGATAAAGAGTTAAAGACTCCCTTGACAAGTTAATTTGACTTACCAAATCACCGTTTTTTTTAACACAAACCTCACATTTCATTCAACCATTAAAATAGGTTTATTATGTTCTATCTTCATAATGATCCAACTTAAGACTAAAGAGTAAAGCTTAGAGTAATAAGTTGTGAACAATAGAGATTTTTTAGCTACTCTATGAGTCACTCTATTACATTCTCTAAATTCAAAACTAATCCTGCAATCCTTGATAAAAACTAACAATGAATGTATATCATTAAGAATAGGTTCTAGGTAAAGATATTCGATCTTCCCTTTAACAAATTTATAAGTTCTTTCCAATTAAATATAAATATAATTTGTTCAAAGCCCAATCTAATAGCCGGAAGTTGTCCATCTAAAAACTTCTAGTTTTATCACCAAAGGGGATCACAGTCTTGGATTGACTCTTGCTCTCAGCCACAACACATTAGCACACTCATTCCTCACAACCCAGCCAACACCACATTTTTAATCATGTTCTTTCCAAGCACCATCGGAGTTACATTTGAGTTATTTAGGGGAGGGGTTTATGTAAGTTTTTTCTCTTTCGATCTAATTTTAATGGCAGCATACGCGTTATAAAAGTTTATGAGAATTAACATGAAATATATAACTTATGAGATTGAATATAAAACTATTTTACGATATAAAAGTTGATGAGAATAAGTATTTTGATGTATAATTATAAATATTTCTTTTAAATTTTAATAAACATAAAGGTATTTGATTAAATGCCTATAAATTAATGGTTATCAAAATTTTTGATAGACGGCAAGTATTAAAGCAGGTAAATAAATATTAATGTGTATATACAAATGAAAACAATCAAATGTTTAATATTCAGACCATGTATCGATTTGGACCACCCTTGATTACTTATTGGAGTCTAGGTAACATGACATTCATTATTTGATTTTGTTTCTTCTTTAATTGGAATAAAATCTAAACCCAAACTTTTACAGGATTTATATCAACCTAGGTTTTACAATCAGATGGTTGAAGAGGAAATTGTATAGAGACCAAGATACTTAATATTTGATCGGAACGAGCCGATCCAACGCACATTTCGTTTTATTGATATAAACTTTTCTACAAAAGTCTTACACCTATTGGTTACAATTCTCACCAATACAAAACGAATGAACACTCAACCAAAGCTCACAAGAGTTTTCTTCTCTTTGAACCTAAACTTAATTCTTTCCCCCAATGGTTCTAAAGTGTTAGGCGACCACGCCAACCCTCCTAGCCTTTTTATAAGGCATGCAACAACCCTAAAATCACCCCAAATCTCTCTAAAATGGAAACTCACACGATATGTCAAGTTTCCATTTCTGCTCGACAACTATCTGTTGTTTCTCTGATAACAACTCTCTGTCTTCATTCATCTTGATCAGCAAGTCTTCGTTCCAGCTCGTCCTTTGACTTAGTCTTCTTTCCTTCCTTGTCTTTGACTTGGAATCCACACATCTTCAATCTAACATTTAATGCATGATTAGTCTTCTGTGATATGGTCGTCAAGTTATCTGATCAATCTTCATAATATGTTCCTTAAGTTATCTGATCAATCCTCAGAGATATGTTCCTCAGCTTATCTGATCAATCCTCAGAGATATGTTCTTCAGCTTGTCTGATCAATCTAGATCTGTTGTTCAACTTGTCTGGTTGATTCAAACACTTTCAATCTCCCCCTTTTTATCTCAAAGTGAAGATCAAACACCTGAGGTAGAAACAACTGAGTAAATGTTAGAATGCTGACTTTGTGGTAATCTTATCACTGAGTTGTCTGATCAATTTTTTGATCAATTCAAACACTTTCAATATCCCCCATTTTATCTCAAAGTGATGATCAAAGACATCTTTGTTTTCTGTGTAACTTTCAGCTCATTGATTCCTGATGTGTTGATTCTATCAGCATGCGAATTCAAACATCTCTAATCTCCCCCTTTTAGCTCAGTTTGATAATCAAACACCTCATTGTACCTGTTCAAAACAAAGCACAGACAAACACTGCACAAGGTACATGTTGATAGAAATAAAGTAGCTAAGCTAAGCTTCTAAGCTCCCCCATGATCGGGCATCAGATTATGTGTCAGACTCTTCTCCCTCTGTTTGATATCACAACTGAGTTAAAAATCATACATGCATACACAGACACAAGAATCAACTCTAACCGAAGTGGACGAGAATCCCTAAGTACTCTTTTTCGTCCAAAAAACTTTAAGATGGCATAATGAGTTGAGACTAAGGCAATCTGTTTGTGATAAGAGACGCCAAACAAGCAAATATATATAGCACTCACTCGTGTACCCCACACAGAAGATCAGACGACTCAAAGATTCAGAACAATGTGAGTGACCCAAGCCAGTATCAAAACATGTGAACACAAACCAAATTAATACATGAATTTAACTTTTAGTTTAATCATGTTAATATAAACCTGTGGAAATTCTCACAACGAATTGGGCAATGAGCAGACAGAATCAGGACTTAGAGAGGAGATCATTACACAACAAGTGTCACAAGTTTACACTATATAAATGGTAGGCTCCTGTGGCTAGTCTTTCACCAGGCATACCTTTATCCTACGTATTTTGTAGCACTTTGTTCATATAACTGTATAACAGGCAGCTAGAATTTCCTTTGGAGAGACAGAAAGCTATGTGTACCCACAATAACCCTTTTTTTGGTACACACATCATGAAGCACACATAGAGAACAAATCATTACTTACGCTTTTGCTTATGCTCATTGTTCAATAGAGAAAACATGAATATCACTTGACTTCTCAATTCAATGTTTATCTCACAAGTCACTGTACCATATTACGACATAGTGTTGCATCAGAGATATCACTTGACTTCTCAATCAGCTGACACAATTGCTCTCCTCAGCTCTTTGACCTCCTGTTCTATAGCAACACATCTCTTTGTACACAATCTACATAGAACGGCATGACAGGCAGCTTTTTTCCAAAGTGTGCAGAACCAATTATATACCATCAACTTGTTTGAAGTATGCTGCACAACAAAATCTAAAGCCTGTACTTGTCCACACTTTACACACTCGATCATGACCATTAGATTTCACAAACACCTATAGCAGTCCTCAATGCAATGAAACGATTAAAATTCAGAGGTTTTGTGAAAATGACAGCTAATTGAAATTCAATGTTCACATGATCGATAATGACTAGTTTCTCCTCAACAGGTTCACGAATGAATTGATGTCTAATCATAATGTGCTTAGTTTGAGAATGCAAGACATGGTTCTTTGAAATGTTTATGGCACTCGTATTATCACAATGTATAAGCAAAGGTTCAGAAGGAGTACCATAGTTAGCAGCCATCTGTTTTTAGATCATGTTCCTATCTTCCAACAATCTCAGACTCACAAATACCAAAACCATGTTTAGATTAACAAAATCAGAGTAAATCAATGCTTTAGTTAAAAACTCAACAACTTGGGCTAATGTGTCCATATGATCAAGTACTAACAGTTTCCCACAATCAATTTTAAAGTCCAATAAACTCAAAATAGAATCAAATATTCACAAACAACTATTTACGATTTATGGTACAATTATTTATCATTCACAAGATGTACCGTATGTTTGTGTATATGGACTACCAAGGATGACACCATATGTGTCTTGAATGGTTAGACAGACGATTGTTGTTCAACATATCATAAGGTTGTTTCCTCTAGTTAATCCCACTTGTACTCCTTCTGTTATCTAAAGAGCCTGCCCAATCGACATCACAATACCCAACCAGGCTGCTGGTTGTGTCCTTTGTGAAGTAAATACCCAAATTTATTGTTCCTTGGTCGTACTTGATTACCCTTTTTACAATAAGCAGATGAGACTTCTTTGGCTTTGATTGATATTGTGCACATACACAAACAACATAACACAAATCTAGATGACTTGCTGTAAAATACAACAAACTTCCAATCATACTTCTGTAGAGTTTGACATCGACAGACTCAACTGTCTTGTCCTTTGACAACTTTTCTGTGGTAGCCATCGGTGTTCGAGTTGTTTGAGACTCCTTGCTTGAGGATAACTTGAGTCGTTCAACAAGATTCTTGGCATATGTACTTTGAGTGACAAACATCCCATCATCTGTTTGTTTTACTTGAAGACCCAAAAGATAATTCAGCTCTCCACACAAACTCATCTTAACCTCCTGAGTCATTACTTTGATGAACTCATTGACAATTCCCTGACTTGTGGAGTCAAACATAATGTCATCCACATATATTTGCATAACCATAAGATCTAATTCTGACTCCTTGATAAATAGCCTCTTGTTGACACTTACACGAGAATACATGTTGTCTGTCAGAAATATTGCGAGACGTTTGCACCAAGCCCTAGGTGCCTGTTTTAAACCATACAGAGTTTTGTGAACCTTGTACACATAGTTAGGATGTTTCAAATCTTCAAGGCCTTTAGGTTGTTTAACATACACCTCCTCTTGTAGCCATCCATTCAAGAATGCACTCTTAACACCCATTTTATATAGCTTGAATTGATGCTTACAAGCCATCCCCAATAGAAACCTGATGGACTCATGTCTTTTCACAAGAGCAAATGTTTTACCAAAATCAACTCTTTCCGCTTGTGAGTTCCCTTGAGCAACTAACTGAGATGTGTTGCACACAACATTTTCATTTTCATCCATCCGATACTTAACGATCCATTTGGTGTCAACCACATTCACCACTTTTGGCCATGGCAACAGCTCCTAGACATTCAACGGTTTGAAATTTCCCATCTCCTCTTGCATTGAATCAATCCAAAACTCGTCAACTAGGGCCTCTAAATGTGTTTTGGATTCCATAACACTCTGTACATCCTCAATAACATCTGACTGAGAGTGATTTCTATGAACTTGCACCTGCCTATTTGGCTGATCGAGAATTTGAGGCTGTGATTCAGAGACAAACGTCTTTTGTGAGTGATCATCAACCATCACCAAGATATATTTCTTACTAGTTGTGCTTGCAACTTGTATCAGACCCATCAAGTCTATGTGTACTACTTCTGGTGACATTTTTGATTTTTCATCTTGAACAGAACAACATTGTGTTTTGACTTGCTTTCCCATGCTGCGTGGACGACACACAAACTTCTGTGTTCCTTGAAGTTTACGAAAACCTCTCACAACTTCCTAATTTGCAATATTCACGATTTTCTGATAGTTCATGTGACCCAAAAGTTGATGCCACAGCTGAGCTTCATTATCTCGAGTTGCATTTATGCATTTACTCTTCAGTGTCCACATATAGCAGTAGTTTCCTCACCTCACACCTTCAAGAACCACAACTCCCTGTGCATTGTAAGCCTTACAACCAATTTTGGTGAACTTTACTTTTATGACCAAATCACACAGCTGACTAATACTTATGAGGTTTGCTTTTAGTCTATCCACAAGGTACACATTATTCAGCTTTGGTCGTGAATCTCCATTTGTATCACCTTTTCCTTTGAGTTCTCCCTTAGCACCTCCTCCAAAGGTTACCTCTCCCCCGAAGACTTTTTCAAAATTCAACAGGTTTTCCTCTTTTCATGTCATATGTTGTGAGCAACCACTGTTAAATTACCAATGTTCTGTTGTTGAATCATTCTGATCCATATCTATTGTGAAAGCAATCTCACAATACAAATCCAAATTTCTGACCCAAAACCTGTTATTGTTCTGATGATCCCTGAGATACTGTTGTTGTCTCATGATTTTGTGAAGACGATTCTGAAACTTGTAGCACTGAGACCTTATGTGACTATACTTACCACAGTACCAACATTCAGGGAGATAATTTTGATAGTCTTGAGGCATGTTCCAGTTGTTGTCATATTGACCATACCACTGTTGTTGACCATACTTCTGTTTCTGACCAAACCACTGCTGTTCACCAACCTTATGTCTCTGACCAATCCTTTGTCGCTGATCACCCCTTTGTTGTTGTACTGTTGTTGTTTAGCTAACCTCTGATCCTGGCCCAAATGTGACTGTTTTTCAAACCATTGTTGTTTACCTATCCTTGGAGATGTCTTTTGAACCGGTTTCTTAGATACTTGGTCAGACGTCGTAGTCTTATTGGAGTCAGTTGCTTTGACAACAGCAATATTAGCTGTAGTGTTCTCAGCACCACGATACCCTAAGCCCCATTTTTCCTTGTCTGTTCTTCCATACTGCAAAATCTTGTCGAGATCCTTTGTTCCTTTGGACAATATCTTGATGTTCCTTAGCTGTTCTAACAGGCGACTTTCCAGCTCTCTATTCTTAGCTTTCTCAGACTCAAGCTCTATTTCTAGATCCTCGACTTTTTCTGTCAAAACCTTCTTCTCAATTACCAAGGTTTTGTTCTTTTCTGTTAGCTCAACAAGCTTTTGACAGACAATATGTATCTCATCAGCAGGTGACAGCCCTAGATCTTCCTCTTCTTCTGAATCTGATTTAGTATCTAACCCTTGAGCATCTTGATTGACAGATGTATGTCCTTTATCCTCTTTTCCAGTCACAGCCTCTTAGTCGTCAGACATCTCTATCATACCAAAGTTGTCCATGTAAGATTCCAGTACATTGTTGTCATCCTCATCGTCTGTGTCACTTTCACTCCAACTAACATTGCATTCTTATCCTTTTGTTTGTACGTACTGATGCACTCCGACTTCATATGACCATACCCTTGACACTCAAAACACTTAAGTGTCATCTTCCTTTTGATAGTCGGACAATCTGTTTTGAAATGACCAAACCCTTGAAACTCGAGACACTGTTTATCATACTTTTGTTGGTATTTTTCAGCTGTCTGTCTGATTGATAAGTGATTGTGTTTTTTCTGTCCCCTTTCAAATTTCTTGAGATACTTCTTCACGATTAACCCTACTTGATCCTCCAGATTAGCTGTCTGTGGTTTTAATTTTTTATTAGCCAACAGAGCAATACCTTTACTATGATGAAGTTCAATATCTTTGTTGAGTTGAATTTCATACGCCTGCATCATTCCCACAACTTGAGCAAAACTCATGTTGTCTGAGTTTTGTGTCACATCGAGAGCAGATCTCTGTCCATGAAACTTTGGCGGAAGACAGCGCAGAAACTTCTTGACCAGCTTCTTATCCTTGTAGGTTTTACCAAATACCAAGGCTTCGTGTGACATGGTGGTGAGCTTGCTGCTGAAAGATTATATTTTCTCATGTTCATCCATTATGAGAGCCTCAAATTGAGTAGCGAGCATAACAATCCTAGTTTGTTTTAAGCTTGAGGTTCCTTCAAATGAAACCTGCAAGATGTCCCATGCCTCTTTTGCAGTTGTACACCCTTGAACAAGATTAAACTGATTTGGTGTCAATGTATTGAATATTGCCGACAGGGCCTTGGAGTTATACTTTGACTCAACTTTCTCTTCAACTCTCCAACTCTTCCTTGATTTTGGTACAAATTCATCACCATTTTTCACAGTTG
>OVBA01006293.1:0-17395 GCA_900406435.1 Lepidium aucheri
ACAAACTTTCGCGTGGACACCAGAGGATATGCGAGGAATAGATATAAGGATAGCATCGTACAAGTTAAGGGTTGACCCAACGTATAAGCCTGTGAAGC
Source organism: Lepidium aucheri (assembly GCA_900406435.1). Taxonomy (NCBI): domain Eukaryota; kingdom Viridiplantae; phylum Streptophyta; class Magnoliopsida; order Brassicales; family Brassicaceae; genus Lepidium; species Lepidium aucheri. Next base: position 99 of record OVBA01006293.1, read on the forward strand.
AGAAACGACGAAAGCTCGGACCAGAAAAGGCGGCAACGGTCCAAGCGGAGGTTAAAAAGCTCCTCGCGCTAGGGTCAATTGTGGATGTCAACTACCCCGATTGGCTCGCCAATCCTGTGGTAGTAAAAAAGAAATCGGGAAGATGGCGAATATGTGTGGACTTCACAGACCTTAACAAAGCTTGCCCGAAAGACAGCTACCCACTTCTGCACATCGACAGAATCGTCGAATCCACTGCCGGACACAAGATGATGTCCTTTATGGATGCTTTCTCCGGGTACAACCAAATCTTCATGCATCCCGACGATAGAGAAAAAACGTCTTTCATAACCGACCAAGGAACGTACTGCTACAAGGTCATGCCGTTTGGCCTCAAGAACGCCGGGGCGACCTATCAGAGACTAGTGAACAAAATATTCGCCGAGCAGATCGGGAAAACCATGGAGGTGTACATCGATGACATGATGGTGAAAAGTCACATCGCGAAGGACCATATCCACCACTTGGATCAGTGCTTCAGGATCCTAAACACGTATGGTATGAAACTCAACCCAGCAAAGTGCTTGTTCGGGGTAACAGCCGGTGAATTCCTAGGGTATATGGTGACCGAGCGAGGAATAAAGGCAAATCCGAAGCAAATAGGAGCCCTCCTCACCAGCGGCGAGCCCAAGAACCCTAAGGAGGTACAACGACTCGCCGGAAGGATCGCGGCTCTCAATCGTTTTATCTCCCGATCGTCCGACAGATGCCTTCCCTTCTACGAGCTCTTGAAGGGAAAGAAGAAATTCGAATGGAACAACGAAAGTCGAAAAGCGTTGACTAGCCTAAAAAAGTACTTGGCGAGCCCGCCCATCCTGAACAAACCAATCACCGGCAAAACGTTATACTTGTACGTCGCGATCTCCCAAGTAGCGGTAAGCGGCGTCCTTGTCCGAACAGATGGAAGCGAGCAGAAACCGATTTACTACGTCAGCCAAATGCTCACTGGAGCCAAGCTTCGCTATCCGCAAGAGGAGAAGCTAGCACTCGCAGTGGTGACTTTTGCGCGGAAATTGAGGCCTTACTTCTAGTCCCATAAAATTGCGGTCATGACTACTCAACCTTTGCGTACGATTCTTCATGGCCCAAGCAAGTCGGGGAGGCTCGTGAAATGGTCAATCAAACTTAGCGAGTACGACATTGAATACAAGATACGCACCGCAATAAAGTCGCAGGCAATAGCTGACTTCGTCGTCAAACTGGCGAGCTTCGAAAACGAAGGAGACCAGGGCGAGGCATGGTCACTCTACGTCGACAGAGCATCATCTCGCCAAGGGGCAGGAGTAGGCATACGGCTAGTCTCTCCGTCCGGGGAGATAATCGAACAATCATTTAGACTGTGCTTCGACGCATCGAACAACGTCGCAGAGTACGAGGCATTGGTCGCAGGGATGTGACTCGCGACAGCCATGGGCGTCAAGCGTGTTACCGCGCATACGGACTCGCAACTAATCTCGAGCCAAGTCAACGGCAAGTACGAAGCGAAAAATAGGAAAATGGAAGCATACACGACACTTGTGAAGAAATTAACCAACGATTTCGACCACTTCGTGTTGCAAAAGATCCCGCGAGCGGACAATTCGGTGGCTGACGCCCTGGCTGGGTTGGCGGCGACCTCAGAGCAAGAGGTAAGACGAGTGATACCAGTAGAGCACGTTCTCAAGCCAAGCATCGAAAATCCCCAAGTCTTAGCCATAACGGATTCAGCCAGCGACCAAGAGGGGGATTGGGGAAAACCCATCTTCGATTACATCAAGTACGGCAAACTGCCGGATGAGAAATGGGAAGCTCGCAAAATAAAGGCGAGAAGCGCGAGGTATACGATAATGGGGGAAAACCTATACAGGCGAAGTATATCAGGTCCATACCTGAAATGCCTCAGCGAAAGCGAGCAGGCGAACGTTATTAAAGATATGCACGAAGGATTCTGTGGTGACCACGCTAACGGACGAACACTAGCAGTGCGCATAAAGAAACAGGGATTCTTCTGGACTACAATGCTCGCTGACTGCGAGCAACACGCGAAGCAGTGCCAGAGATACCAACGATATTCCCCGATGATAAACCAACCAGGCGAGCTTCTGAGCAGTACCATAACCCCCTATCCCTTCATGAGATGGTCTATGGACGTAGTAGGACTACTCGAGCCCTCTAGCAGCAGAAGGTTGCGCTTCTTGCTCGTCATCACTGATTATTTCTCCAAATGGGTGGAGGCGGAAGCTTACGCAAACCTAACTGGAAAACAGGTCGCCGATTTCCTCTGGAAATACCTAATATGCCGCCACGGGCTTCCGTACGAAATAGTCACCGACAACGGAACCAATCTAACTTCCGAGCAAGTAAAAGCATTGTGCGGGAGGTTCAAAATAAAGCTCGCAACTTCAACTCCTCGCTATCCCCAAGGCAACGGCCAAGCCGAAGCGACCAACAAGACCATAGTGAGCCTTCTAAAGAAGCGGCTGGAGGATAAGAAATCTCTCTGGTCATCCGAGTTGCATAGCGTGCTCTGGGCATATAGGACATCGCCTCGGCGAGCAACTGGGGAGACCCCATTCTCCCTCTTTTACGATATAGAAGCTATGGTGCCCGCCGAAGCGAACAGCTCGGGAGATAGAAGACTCCTCGCACCCGAAAGCGAGGAAGAAAACAGTCTAGGACACGAAAATTCAGTTGACTTGGTGGAAGAACGACGCGATCGAGCACTCCTCAGAATGCAAAACTATCAAAACTGTATAGCCAAGTGGTACAACTCGAGTGTCAAACGAAGAAAGTTCGTAATCAGCGACCTCGTCTTAAGAAAAGTCTTCGAAAACACGCGAGAACCGAACGCCGGAAAATTAGGCACGACGTGGGAGGGGCCTTACAAAGTAATGGAAAAGATACGCCCAGGAGTGTATAGAATAGCGAATCCGGAGACAGATGAGCAAGAAAAAAGGCTTTGGAATGTTTTTAACTTAAAGAAATTCTACACCTAGCCGCGAGATGATAAAGAATAGCTGCGAACTACGANTAAAAAAAAAAAATGCTAAGTACCAAACAAATAAATGTCAAGAGATTTGAAAAGTAAAATGGTTAAGTTAAAAAGTTAAGCGCATAAGTTCACACAAAAGTACGATGAAAGGATGTAAAGAGTTTAAATAAATACAAAGTGAAAGACAATATATATATAAAAAAAGAGTTTTGTACAGACCAAAAGAGAAACTAAAGAGCCTAATCAAAGTCCGGCTCGGAGACCTCCTCGTACTCAGCGTACCCCTCCGCCTCTAGAGCATCTTGGAGCTTTCGCTCCTCGTCGATTTGGAGATCGCCTTTCTCCACTCGGGCGAGCAAGGAGCGGTTCGCCGTTGCCTCTCTGACCTTCAGCTCGCCTTCAGTAGCCTTGTCCTTTCGGACCCATTTATCCTTGAAGACTCTCCTCGTCTCGGCCAATTTACCAGCTAGCTCTTTGACCTCGCTACGGAGATTAGCATGGATCTGAAGGTTAGCAGACCTTTCCTTCTCCAGCGCCTCCTCCAAAAGCTGGCGACCATGGGTCTCCTCCATAGCAGCCTCCTCGGACTCCCGAAGATCTCCTTTGGCCTTGAGCGCGCGCTCCTCCATCTCCTTAAGCTGAGCGGTAAGAGTTTCCTTCTCCTTCTCGAGCCCGTGACGTACCTCTTGCTCGGCGAAAAACTTCGCAAGAGCAACGTCCCTCTCCAGCTCGAGCTCGCGCACTTCCGCAGCATGAACCTCAGTGGTCTGCTCGATGACCAGGCGAAGATCGGCACAAATCTTCTCCGAGAAGTTCTTGTAATCACTCTCTGCCTTGGCAATAGTCTTGTTCCGAGCAGCAATGTACTACATAGGCAAAAAACGCTCAGACAATAAGCCAAAACTGGAAAGAAACCATATCAAAGGAACTACAAAATAAAAAAAGGGAAGAAACAAAAGAGAACTTACCCGGAGCAGATGAGCGGTCTCGTTATCCACCTCCGCCTTATACGTCATCTCCGAATAAGAGGCAAGTGGACAGTAGCTTCCTTCAGCGAAAGCAGAACGTCGCGAGGATGGCGACCCCCTCGCCTCCTCTCATCACCCTCTTCAGGGGCCTGCACCTCGCGGAGGCTAGTCGCCTCGCGAGCAGAGTTCTCACCCGCCTCATGAGCGGGATTTTCAGTCGTCTCGCGAGCTGAAGCTTCAAACGTCTCGCGAGTAGAATCTTGAGGAACCAGTTCCTCGTCACGATTGCCCGAATCGTCCAGACGCTCGTCTTCGGCGGCACGCTGCTCGCCGGATGACTCAACCGCCACGATATCCATACAAGTGGTGGCGGGAGCAGCAGGAGTGGAGGACTCGGCCTCCACCTGATCAGCAGTAGCCCCAGCGGGCGGATCCACGGCCATATCTTCCGGCTCACGGGAAGGGTCCGGCGCATGGGAAGGATCTGAAACGAGAAGAAAATCAGTAACTAGTACACCAATAAGTTAAAGTAAAACATCTCGACGAAAAATACCTATATCGGAGGAAGCAATGGCCTCCACCATCTCCACTTCATGGAAAGGTGTCCCTGAAGCGCCTCGGTAGAAAGCTCCGTACTCGGAGCGACAAGCGCCGCAGTCTCAATTGAGCGAGGAGCAGCAGCAGTTCTTTCCTCGCCAACCCTGGCTGCGAGGTCGCGCGATAAGCGAGCAGGAGGCCTGATTGGCATGCTCGCGGACGAATGATGTCCTGAGGGTTCTCTTTCCCCCCTTTGCTTATTTTTCTTCCCACGAGCTCTCGGGGTCGGCGCAGCGATTTGGAAATATTCGCCTTCAGGCGGAGCTACAAAAACAAAGATATCAGCATCAGACTGCCATAACGAATACGAAAGCGATAATGATAGCCACAAAGCACTCTTACATGAAAGCGCACGCTGGATTCGTTCCGGAGTGAACGACGACCACTGGGTATCTCCTTGTTGTCGGAGTCTCTCCACGAGCTTTGCAACACAGTCAAAGGACTTTATTTGCCCTAAACCTGTAAAGCAAAAGGAACAAGCAACCTTTAGCAAGAAGAGTCATCAAGCGAGCACTTAATAAAGTCGAGCAGGATGCCCGACCAGTCTCGCGGGTCCAAGCGACTTGGAGTCTGCTCGACGGAAAGCGACCAATGCTCGCAGGACAGACTTTGAAGAAAAAGTACTGGTCCAGCTTCATCTCGTGGTCTTTGTTCGGCAGACCGGTGACCACCTTGCGACCAGGCCTCGAGGACATGTAAAAAGTCCCCTTACCGGATGGATTGGTCTTCACCATCCATAGGTAAGGGACATCTTGGCACCGCAAAGGCTCCTTTTGCTCTACCGAGAGAGTCAGAGTCCCCAGAGCAGCCCGAATAAAAGATGGGCACACTTGGGGAAGCGCGAGATTCAGGAAATCCAGAAGCGCGAGCAGCTCGTACGGAATAGGGAACCGCAACCCGCACTCCTTGAAAAAGATCGGATATGCGCACAGGTACCCCCGAGGGACCAGCTCCGGCGAAGTCCAAGGTCGCGGCACTAACGTGGTCACCTCCTTGGGGAACCCGTTCTATTCCCCAAACAGAGTTAACAGCCGCCGAGTTAACACGGGAGGAGGATGCGGACCAAAAATTTCCACTCCTTCCACCGGCAAATTGAGGTACGCCTGATTCTCAGCCGCGAGGCTGGTGGAGACCTCGGGCTCCTCATCCGAACTAGAAATCGGATAATCGGGGGACAGCGTTGAACGCCGACGCTTCCTTCTTCGAGGTTGAACCCTCTCATACTCGAACGCCTCAGTATCCTAAGAATCAGAACCTCTAGCCATTTAATGGAAGATTAAAGGATAAAGGAGTTACGTGAAAACCTTTTGCTTCGAAGAAATCGGCGTAACAGAAACTTTCGCTTCAAAGGAATCGAAGGAAAAAGTGAAAAGATGAAGAGAAAGTTAGGAGAGTTTGAGAGAGAGAACTGAGCAAGAGGAGAAAGAGAATGCTTCGAAAGAAAAGTAAGTGGCGGAAATGATGGGGATGTGCAGTTAATCCCATCACCCCACTAATCCCCACGCTGCTTGCCGGATGGACGACACGTGGAACTAACAACGCATCCAACGAACGGGATGAGACACGCGTGCGACGACGTTACGGTTACCACGCGCGTGGAAGAGGAGCCCGCCAGATGAGCGCCACACGTTGGGCATCAGCGGAGGAATATCAACAGTTACCGCACGCGTGGGAAAATTGAAACGACGTCCCACTCGTGCCGGATTAAAAATCCCGCCAAAAGAAAGAGCGAGGAAGAGTTTGCACCAACGCGAACAAAAATAAGTTCGAATAAAACCCACCTAGAAGACGGTGAGATGCGAGCAACACCTCGCGAAAAGTAACACCAAAAATAGGTGGCAGCAACACCTCGCGAAAAGTAACGCCAAAAATAGGCGGCAGCGAGCAAAGCCTCGCAAAGATAAAAATTAAAAGTTGCCAAAAGAGCAACTCCAGATTACACTGCGAGATGCTAGACTGATCACCCAGCGAGCAGTGAACCAAGGCAGTTTTAGATAAAAACACTTGGAAATATAATAACACAAAAGGCGAGAAAAAGCATTGCCGACATTCGAGCGTATTCGCCAAGAACATGCAATCGCGAGCAAAAGACCCGCGAAGGTAACTCTAAATGAGCAAAATTAAGAGATCAAAGATTGACAAAATAGCAAATCCTGACTAAAATTAACTGTGAGACGCTAGGCTAATCAACTAGCGAGCAGAAAGCCAAAAATGTTTTGGATAAAAACACTTGGAAAAGAAAGACAAAACAAGAAATAGCCATTACTCAAAAATGTGTGTTCGGAAACAATCGAGAGAACGAATAAAAAAAAAATAAAGACATAAACGGAAAGGGAAAAGGGTTGACTAAAGAATGCGGCGAGAATCAGCTTCGCTAGCTCCATTCGAACAGACCCCAAAAAAGGAAGAGGGCTCTTGCTCGGTAATAGAATCCTCGCCGATTAAGCCCGGGTAATCCAATAGACTAAGGTCAACTTCGAGTCCGGATAACTGATCATGAAGGCGGGCTTCCTCTGACTTAAGATCAAGGTCTCCTTTCTTCATCTTATCGATCATGTCTAAGCGAGCACTGACATCAGAAACCTCGGCTTCTATTTTCCCCTCTTGTTCCCTCTTGTCAAAATGAGATTGCAGTTGAGAAACGTGGGAGCGATGTTCAGATGACAAATTTTCCGTGGCTTCAGCAACTGCAGTCTCGACGGAGGACTCTCGAGCAAGACGCTCCTGCTGCAATAGGCCTTCAAGATCGGAAATTCTCTTGTTTGCCAAAGCAAGGCAACCCGAGAGGCGCTTAAGTTCGGCCGAGCTCTTAACCTCCTTCTCTTGAGTAGAGCTAAGCAAGCTCGCCAAAGTATCGACCGTCTTGTTCGGTTCATGAGCCACAGGAGACGAAAAGCGAGCCTCGCATACGCTAACATAGAGATTGAAAGCCGCAACAGTCTGCAAAAAACAAGTGATGGCGTAACACTCGACAATAGAAAACCACACCACGAAAAATCATTCTACCTGCCCAAAGTTGTCCAAAACGTCAGAATAGACCGCGCCTTCCGCCATGTCAGAAAACGCGGGGATAGTACAGCCGCGGTGCTTAAAGTGACGAAGGACGATCGACATAGCATCTCTGTCTTCAGTTATAGGACAGTTTTGGGTGTGCGAGAAACTCCAATAAAACTTCGGGGCAACGTAGTCAGGACGCTTTCCGCGAGCAGGGGTAGAAGCGCCGGAGAGTTGCTGCTCGCCCTCTCGCTCTGAGTCGGCGGAGATAATCATGTCACAAGCGCTAGACACGCGTGACCGCTTGCTAGGATGGTCGGGTACGCCCGTATCAACTTTCCTCCGGCCAACAAGAGGAAGATCACTGCCAGAAACTCCACTAGAGTTGGGACGCGTATACACCATTGAACGAGGACGGTTTTGACCTCCCCAAGAACGAGGGTTACGACCTGAAAGAAAAGGCAACGAAAGTTATTGCTAGACTCAGAATGACAAGTGCGAAACTTCTTAGGAACAAACGGAACTAATACCGTTGGTTTTAGCATCTTCGCTCGCACAATCCGCAGAAGACATTCTCGCAAAGGTCACTTGTGAATACGGAAAACAAAGGAGGCTAAAGACCAGTATAAATAGAGGGGTAAGCGGAGGCGGATCATGCATGGAGAACCTAGATTCTCGAAGATACGAGCTTATCAAAATGGAAAAACTTGGAAGACGGAATTATCAAAAAAAAAGAAAGGAAAAAGGAACAAAAAATCTCCAAAGTAACACGCTTCCGAACCGACTAAATCGCTTCAAAAGCTGGGGGGCTCCTGTTGGTACCAGGCCCAAAAGCCTGAAAAGGCCCAATAACAAAGAACAAGAAGAGGCGGGCCGGGCCGAGCAGGTGGCAACGCGAGCATCGTAGCATCCGAGGAGCGAGCACACAAAGCCGAGAAAGCATAGCCGACTTAGCGAGCAATCGATCTCCGTGGAGCTCGCCCAAAAATCAAGGAGGAAATCTCGGAGAATCTCAGGAGGATCTCCCCAAAACCCTAGCACAAAAGCCTATAAATAATAGTTCAAACCCTAGGAGCAGGACACACAAAAAAAGGGAGGAAAAAGTCTTAGAGAAAAGAGACGACTTTGCCTTTGTTTGTAATCCGTTTTCGTCTAATAAAGAATTTGATTCGAAATCCCACACTTTTGTAACGAGTGTTGAGTTTTAGCATCAACAAACATGTAGATTGTTGTGCATACTGTTTTGGTACACTCGTTGTCTTGCATTGAATAGAAAAATACATAGGTTATGTTATAAAGGTAATTGTGTAGAATGTCTTTTTAATGTTTTAAATGGTACATAAAGACCATTTTTTGAACCTTACACGAAATATCTATTTTATGTTTCTGGGGTATTTGTGTAAAGAAATAACATACAATATTTTCTACGGTAGACGTTTATACGGTCCACCATGGAAAAATACGATATAATTGTACAAGGTGGACATATGTACTGAGTTATGTACACAATATACAAAATTGTAATATTATTGGCTAGGATGGGAAACAATATTGCAATTCATTACCACAAAAAAGGGTCTTTCTAAAAATGAAACATATACTTTGATTTATGTTTTTTTCGCAGAGTCTTCATTCTATAAATAGATTAATCTTAACGAGTTATTCATCTGGATGTTTATACTTACACCAAATTTCATTGTAATTTACTTATGTATTCTTTGAAAAGTTATCCTAATTTACGATCTCAAGGTTATTAACGTATATATTTAACTTTTCCTTCTTAGTAATTTGAATCCAAAGCTTTGAGTTGATCTAATTAGATGCCTTTATATGGTTTTCACTTCTAAGAGATGTCGGCGATGTATGACATTTGGTAAAGATGAAACGTGTTTAGTATTTTCAGATTATGAACTACAATATGTTCCTAAATGTTTGAGCTTTCATCTTAAAACTCTTCGATGGATAAACTATAATGGAACACAGAAAGAGAAAGTAATGGCCATTTACATTTCCAAACAAGCTCTTTGTTTGAAGTTTGCTCCAATTTTTCTATATCCAAAAGTCATGGAAAATGATATTATGATGGTGGAGTTAGAATTTATGTCTAGAGCTTTCACTTCATGTTAGCTTGTAATTGAAACTTAAAACCTTTGTTTTATTTTATTAGGTTTCTCTTTTTTGGTTCATGTGAGCTTGTAATTAAAACTTAAAACCTTCTATTTTTTTGGATTTATAATTTTCTCGTAATTTTACCAAAGTTTGCTTAGTGTTCAAATAATAACATATTAAGAGAGCATGAATCTTTTTGTAATAAATAGAATCTATATCTATAACTAATAAAAGAAAGAAATTTTAGTTCTTGAGACTAGTCACACTTGCTGTTTTGAATTTTTTTTTTAGTTCGCCACTTGTATATCTTCTTAATTATTGACCATATTTTAGCAATAGATTTGGCATATGATAGAATATAGATTTCCTCAAGAGAGATTCAACTTATTCACGACGGTGTTTTGGAAACTTGGTTTGATAAAGCTTCGTTATTTTCGATGAAATTGTGTAATATGAAGCTACCAAAACCGAAATCGACATCAATGTATGTTAAACATTATTTTCTCTCTAACTTCAGTCTTCCGCATGACAACGAAGAGACAGAAATTGAATTTGTAGAGGTAGAAAAAGAGGTTGGTAAGAATCAACTGCAAGATATTGAAATGGAGTTGATGAACGTGAAGGAAAGTTGTGCAGACATGAATGCTCTGCTGAAGTTCTTACGATGAGGTTGTTTTGTTCCCCATAATTAGATCTCCTTATCATGGGGAAGTTCAAGATATTTGTTGTCGTGGAGGTTTCATTTTGTTTCTTCCTTAGTTGGATTTACAACAAGTTGTTTAGAATCAGCACTAATGTGCCTATTGCACATCTTCCATAAACCTCTCTCCATTGTTTTGCATTTCATTCATTCCAAGAACAAAATTAGATACTACAAGTTTTAACAATTGCACAATGTCATCTTTTATATTTTTATTGAATGAGACAACATACAACTTCAAACCTATTTGGAGAACTCAGTGACCCACAAATGATATATATGGCATACAAAGTTGCATTGTGGAAAGACCGAATTTGCAAGACATACATAATTACACTCTTACTCTCTTTTCTATGTGTCTCATTCATGTTTGTAAGGAGATAAGAAAACCCATATTGCTAAAATGACCCTTGAAGCCCACATCTTTTCAGGTTTGTTTGAAGTCTAATTCATTCGACGTAGTGATAAGGAGGTTTATAACTTCAGTATGATACCTCTTATTAAAAATCACTGTCACAAATGATTTAATTAATAATCTAAATGCTCTAAGTTGTAATTACGCGAAATACCAGAAACAAGAGGAGAGATTATTAAACATTTTACTATTACTTGAATCTAAACGACAATGGAAAATAAACAAAAGCATAAGATCCTACGAGAATAAAATGCTCAACTTTTTCCAAACATTCACCAAATCACAACACATTATACAAACAAAACATAAAAAAAAAATGGTGAATGAAACTAATTTGGAGAATAAAATCAAGCTTTCTTGGGAGATTTTGCTGGTGATTTGCTAGCTTTCTCTTCGGTTGATTTAGCATTTTTCTTAGGAAGAAGAACAGAGTTAATGTTAGGCAAAACACTATCGTGAGCAATCGTAACACCACTAATAAGCTTTCCTAATTCTTCATCATTTCCTAATCGCAAGAAGAAGATGCCTTGGAATGATTCTGGTTTTCTTATTGTCTCTTGCAGCATTACCAGAAAGTTCCAAAACCTGAATCATAAAGCTTCAAATCAAAATGGTTTCAACAGAGTAAGTTTCAAAAAACACAGATCAGAAGAAGCTTACTTCAGCGGCTAGGTATTCAAGAACTGTAGCCATGTAAACCGGAGCTCCACCACCGAGTCTTTGAGCGTATTGACCTTTCTTAAGGAAACGAGTGATTCTTCCCACGGGAAATTGAAGTCCGGTTTTGATAGATTTCGAAATAGATTTGGCCTTTGGACCTCCGGCTTTTCTTCCTCCGAAAGCCTTTTTCACTTTAGTGGTAGTCTCCATTGCGAAAGAATCTCTCCTTATTAAAATGGAAGTACCTTAAGTGAGGATTTTGATAGAGCAGTAAATTTTTATAACGATTTACTGAGTTACTGCGCAAATTAGTTCTTGCCATTGTTGTTCACTTGCTGTTATTTTTTTGCAAAATTTAAGTACCTTATGTAAACTTAATTTTCGGACTAACTGCGGATTAATTTCATATATTTTCATGTTTTATATAATAATTAAAAAAAATTCTAAAATAAAACTTTTTCCATCACCCCAGGTTTCACCCACGATCCTATTATCTTCTTATTTTCGTAACTCCCAAATTATTTTCTCTAATGGAATTGATTGGAAGTGAATCGATTCTCCTTTTGTGAAAGACGGCTTTTACAAACATATCAGATCTACAAAATGGTTCGATTTCATGACTAACCCATTTAGACTATATTGAGGATGATGCTTGCTTCAAAACTCTTTCTCTATCCTCCTCTTCCTTTTATTTCCATCAGCCGTATCAATTGTCTTGTGATTTCCGGATCCATATCACTGTTAACCGTTCTCAAAGCGTAATGTGTTCTTACACATCCAAGAACGTTGAGTTTCTCAAAATCAGCGGCGAAAATTCCTTACAAGCAACACCCAAGGAAGCAGCAATGGTGGTGGTACATGGGAATAAGGGAGAAGAGATGGTCAAATAGAGGAGGAAGAAGAAGATGGAGATTAAGCTGACGACGTTCACGAATAAAAGCCATAGAAAAGGAGAGAGAAGAAGACTGATAGAAAGAAGGTTTAGGTTTTTATATCATTTGAAGTCTTTGAGCGTGAGGACCATCGAAGAAGATGAAGATGTCTAATTAAATCTTTACTTAATTTAATTTTCTCTTACTTGCAAATGATTTTTATTTCTGAATATCGTGATACTAATTATGGCTTTGTCTCAAATATGGACTAGTCATCCCTAAAGAATTGAGGACTTCTTTTAACGCCTACTTCTTCTAAGGTTTGCTTCTCCTGCTTCTTTACTTGCTTGCTTTTTTATAAAGATACAAAATTGAATTTTTTTTATTGTTTCATGCGTTTCTCAAATTACTATTTTATTACTATTATAAAGAATCAATCTTTGAAAGATGCAAATGAGACTCAAGCACCAACAGAGCATAATCATAGGTACCTTGAGGGTCTCTTCAACTCTCTACTTGGATTTCTTTTTAATATACTTTTTGATCAACACTTTACATCCATTCAATTGTAGGAGAAAGGAACATCCTTTATCACCTTTTACTCCAAACAATCAAGAAAGTGAAAATCAGAACCCAAACTTAGCCACACCTCTACCAAGCAAAATCTTAGAGAGCATCAACTAAATCAACATTTGTCAAAAAGATCGATAAAGTGGCACCGCGACTAAAGAGCACACAATCAACTAGAAATCTATTCTCCGAGAGAGAGATATAGGACATATTTTCTGAGTTTTGCTATGAGTTGAAGAGATTAGGTACAAAAGTGACGGAGAGATAAAACATTACAAAAGAGTCATGACAAACAAAGTGTCCGAGAGATAGAATATACATACAAATATTATGAAATATAAATATGTAATTCTGTTATATATTGTTCATATCATTAATCCATAAACAAAATCTTCAATAACCATTTCATACCACTCACAACAAATAGTCATTATAGTTTAATTTAAAAGACAACTTATTAACCGCACTTGAAGCGCGGGAACTATCCTAGTTAAGACTGAACCTTAACTTACTGAAAAATTGATTATAGAGAGTCGAGATTTGAGATTTTTGTAGTTAGAAATTGGCAGTGTCCGGATGGTTTATATAGGTGAAGAGGACAAAAGAAGGGGAGATCATTTTCATCCGTTAGATCAAATCTTATCAACGACTACAAATAAAAAGTGTCCAATCCTCGTCTCTATTTGTTAGCCAATAAGCGGAGTTCTTTTTTTTTTTGTCCGAAACGGCGCGATTCTTTGTTTCCATCCCGAAAATTTAGCGTTATGGGGCTTGTGGATAAAATTTAGCATAAATAATGTAAATCAAAAGTGAAAACCAATATCCTAGTTTGACTAATGAATATCTTGCTCTCTCTAACAATGGTTATTTTCTCTTTTTACTAGGATGGTACCTGCGCCGGTAGCGCAAGTTATATGAAATTTTTGTGATCAGTGTACAAATATTTTTTTTGAAGTGGTGCGAAGTTATACATTGCATAAATAACATACTGTTATGCGTATCAAATGAAGATTGCATACTAGATAAATCAGATGAATCGAAATTTATTATGTGTAAATCTGTTAATAGTTTATGACCGTTGTCGATGTTGTTTTGATTGACAAACAATTTTTGAATATAAATTTTGTGATTAGATTTCTTTTGTTCGGATGATCAGATAACCCTAGTTTTTTAGGTAGAGTAGTGAGAAAACTAAGAATGAATATTTCACATTTTGTTGGGTAATGAAATCTAAAATTATAGTTGGAAACTAGTACATATTTAAGTTAAGACGGACAACCGTCATTGCAGTTCTTAATTTTTTTATTATGAAGAGTTTGTCTTTTCCCCCGCAAATGGTCAGCAGTTAAATTCATAAGATTTATGATAATTACGGCTGAGAATCAATAACAAACCCATGAACGCGATCTTCATATAATCGTCGTTACGATTTTTAAATACAATTTAACTTATGCGTAGTTGTTTAACTTCAGGCAACTAAATTTGGTAAAACAAATAATACAACTAGCAACATATTTGATTAATTTATAATCTAGTGTTACCTGTAGGATTTATAAATTAGGATTTCACTCATTTTTTTAGATACTACTTTTTACCAATGTATTTTAAGAAAAACGCCACAGTATTTTTTATTTAAATAATAATAATTATTTATTGTGTTAATAATTAAATATTTTTAATTAGAGATGTATGGGTATTTGTTTGTGACTTCGATTGACTCTCTGAATTTGTGGTTATGATATATATGATTCATTCATATATTTATTTTAACTAGTTGGTTATTAAAAAATTTAAATATCATATTATAATTTTTTATAATAATTATATCACATTATAAAAATTACACATCGTGTGTAACGTACATTTATATATATGTTACGTTAATATATTATTAATGATTTTTTTAATATTATTATTATTTTATTTATAAAACTATATATAAAAACCGCCCCACTTATAATTCACCAATCACATATTATTTTGTCCTGCTTTTTTATTAAAACCGCACTTGTACCGCATCGCACTTTGTCCCGCACTTATACCGCACTATATTTTGTCCCGTATCACAAAAACCACAGTCACTAATCAGACCCTAAATTGTTCTTATGAAACAAAATTTGATAAATATAATTTAATGTAATATTTATGAAATTGTGCTTTTTTTTTCCTAATACGTTAGATTTCTTTAAAAATCTGTATGATATCTTATTAAAATATTTTGCAGTTGGTAAGCCTAAAGCAGAAACATATAGAGACATAGCATGAATTTAACTACAACAACATTCTGCATCTCAAAAAAAAACTAGAAAACAACCAGAAGATAAGTTCATATCCTATATTGTATAACTAAACTGGAAAACAACCAGAAGATAAGTACATTAAATCATTTCATATCTGGCCAAATTAAGTTTGATCCTGTATTAGAGGTATAATAAATTATAATTGGTTTGTCATGTTTTTGTGCTCAATGATCTTAGCAAAAATTTTCATGAAGACCACGTATAGATACCCGCTACATCGAGGACAAACTCGTATGTTTTTTCTAAGCGATTTTGGTGATTTATATAATCGATTTTTTTTAATTGAAAACAATTTGAAATTGCATATGCGTAGTTTTTTTTTGGTGAGATACAGGGAGCCAAGCTCCCAACTTTATTAACGAATTATGAAAGAATTACAACAAAACTTATCTCGGGTACACATATCCTTCAACATCTCCATCCAATAAAGAAATCAAAGAATCTAACACTAAATCAAAAGAATGAAACCCATAAGATAAAGAGAATGCATAGTTCGCCAAGCCATCGGCTAGTTGGTTGACTTCCTTATACACATGACAAATACGGACTATCTAGTCCCGCGATAATAAGCCATAGCACAATCGTGCTAGGAAGGACAAAGGGTGAGTGTCACAAACCCTTGTCTTGAGTATACCAATCACCACCTCCGAGTCTATTTCCAACTCTAACCGTCAGACCTGTTTCTCCCAAGCAAAAACTAATCCGTAATAAACACCCCATAACTCGGCTAAAGAAGCAGAGCATATTCCGATATTCAGGCTAAAACCTCCACACCAACGTTCCAAATTGGTCATAATAGCTTGATGCAGGCAAAGCCATAAGAACGTACACACTCGCTCCGGTACTCTACACCTCCAAACCCGATTATATAACTCTCTTTGGTCTTGTCTTGGTTCTATATTACGAGTGAGTAATTGGTACCCTGTCTTGACCGAGAACTGTCCATCAGATGTCCCACACCAAAATAATTGATCACTACTACCTGTGATCACATCAAGAACCTCGGAACCCATACGAAGTTGGACGTTTGGTGGCAAAAATGGTTCTAAAAACTGCATCCTCCATCCTTCACCATTTTCCCACACCTATCGAGCTCTCAAGCTTAGGATCTCCTCTGGAATATCTGTTAGAGCAACCTCCTGAAGAGGTTCATCTAGAAGCCAATGATCTTTCCAGAAGTAAATATCTTTACCATCACCCGGGACCCATCGAATACCCAATCGCACTACTTCAACTATAGCTTTAACGATGCTTCTCCAAACCGATGAAGCATTTCCTCGCGGATATAACCAGGACGTGTTGTGAATATCCATAACTTTGTATTTTCTTCGCAGAACCTGAGCCCATAGACTCGTTTGATCATTCAAAAGACGCCATCCAAGCTTTGCTAGCAGAGCTTTGTTCATAGGAGAGGACAAATGAATTGATACACGCCTCAAAGTGCTTCTCTAAGGTTGTTTGGAATGAATCTCAACCAAAGGGAAACCGAAGTGCTTCCTTTGCTAAGATGTAGATGTGGTGCGGAAGTTGGTGGATTGAAGAGTGATCCACAAGAAGAATGGAGGCTTCTTGATACACTCGTACACACTTCTGATCAAGGGGAATCCTCACGAGATCACTTGGTGTGGATTGAAACTCTAGGCAAGCGGCAAAGCACTCTCACGGCTAGGGTTTGTGTTAGAAGAAAGTTCGAATTTATTGATAATAGGTTAAAAATGAATACACGGCTGCAAGGGGACCTTATATATTGGTCCTATCAGCTAGTCCTAAAGGGCCGACTCAAAGCCAAAAATAAATAAGAAATAGAGATGGGTCGCAGCCAAACAACAAGCAACAAAAAACAAAACAACAAAAATGCGGAAACTACTAAGTGTTCGCTTGGTCTTGCTTCACAAGCTGAAGCCTTGACCTTTTATTAAACGAAATTTAAAAGCCTAAGGACTCTAAGACTCTCTAATCTTAGAGGCTGGAGCCATTGGGCTTGATGGACCTGCAAAGACATTCATATTCTAAATAAAACATACCTTGTTGGTCCGAATGAAAGGCCAAGTCTTGTTGGTTGCTTGCAACTCAAGTCTTGACGGTTCTTGATCCTCTTGCTC
>OVBA01006294.1:0-17391 GCA_900406435.1 Lepidium aucheri
CTCGCTGCTTTGCTGAACAAAGTTGGAGATGCTATTCTGAAGCTTTGCCGTACTTGGTGAGAAACATGCTTTTACACTCCGGCCAAGATGTTATCGATCCAGCGGGAAGGTCTTTCTCCCACTAATGTCCACAATCCCAAAGAGAGAAGGGAAAGAGCCTAAGCTTCAACGCATCCTCACTCACTCCATTGATTCGAGTGAGCGAGAAAAGTCTCTCGAACTCGTCGAGGTGGTCGAGGGGGTCCTCCAAGGGTAGACCATGNATCTCGAAATTGTTGTTCTGGATCGCCAGTGGCTGGATCCCATTCCGTATGGTGTGAGTACTCGGCGCATAACTCGCACCAATACAGCGAGGGCGACGAGCGGGGTTCTGTGCTCGCGCCTGTTGGGCGACTTCATTGACCAACTGAGGAGTACTATCCGATGTCATTCCTAGTGTAGAGTTATCTAAATCCGGCTGTCGTTGCTGCATCGTGTTGCGCTGACGTCGGATCTCACGGATCAGCTGGTTGATATCGTCGGTGGGTGGAGGAAAGTTCTGGGATCCTTTCGACCTTGTGTTCCTCAACCGATCAAACTAAACTGACCACTTGCTGTCATAACTCGCACGAGTTGGAGCGATGATTCGGAATCTATCGCTGGCCTCGGTTGTAAGTGGCGAGGGTACCTGCGAGACCTGCAAAGACAGAAAAGACAACTTGTCAATAAGGTTGAGGCCTGGTCCGTAGGGATCCAAGCTTAGGGAAATACAGACAAGTTGGAATAAAAAACAATGGATCTGATACTAAAACTAGCAGATTATAAGTTGGAACAAGCAAAAACTGGTTTGGCAACGGCGCCAATTTGATAAGATGGTTTTTTTTTGCTCTATGGAATCAAATCATTGAGGTATGGTGGTAAGTAGGTGGGTTGTCGAACCAATACTCAGTTATGCAAGCAAACAACTTATCTGGTACCTAGTTCTAGTTCAGATAACTCACCGATCTGTCACAAGGGTAAGTCATATTTCTATGTGAGCTCTTAAACTAGCATATAGGACAAAATTCACTACGAGACAAAATAAAAACAGAGCAAGCTAATCAAAAACAAGGAAATGATCACAAAACAGAGCAAGATAAAGCCAATGGATAAATATAAGATAATAAGCATGAATCTAGAGGATAGGAAGTGATGGATCGGCGGTAAACTCGCCGATCCAACCTCGCCAAGCTATATACGGCGATCTCTAGACCAGGACAAGCTAGATTCACCCATTCTCATTGCGAGGATCCCTTTCCAATCCGGCTGATCCATTACGACACTAGCCGCGATCATGCCGGATCAAAACCCTAAAGTCCAGCCCAATACATCTAATGAATCAATCCACATGCTAGATCTCTCCTTGGTGGATCAATACCATCTCTCATATGACACTTGGTCTCCGATTCCCTTAGCGCTAGCTTTGGGTTTTGGCCCAAATCAGATCTCTCTTGATCAGAGAGAGATTGGCCTTAAGCTCGGTCATATGAGAAGAGATCAGATCTAATTCATGTTTGCCAGGCGAGTGGATCGGCGATTTCACCTCTGATCTCCCTATCCTCGAGATCCACAAGGATCTACTCACTCTTCATGGATTGAGAGTGGAGAATCAAGGGAGATTTCATATTCATAAGCATAAACAGCAATAATAAAAATAAAGAACAGAAAGTAAAAGATGAAGATCTAAGCAAACTTAATTCATTAAACCATAAAAGGATTCAACAAAGTACCTTAAGAGCAATAATAAAAGCTACAACGAAAATTAGAGAGAGTTTCTTTTGCTAAAACATCAGATAAGCTATAAAATGATGATTAAGGGGTATTTATAGGGTTATTTGCATGACCCTAATGATCAAACCGACCTAAGTCGGTTAACTAGAAATCTTCTCCTCGCTGTCACTTGGCGAGCTTGGACACCGATGAGTGGTCTTTACTCTGTCCTCGTAGGCTGAGACCGAGTGGAATCGTCCGAGTGTGATAAGTTGGTTCGCCCTCGCGATAGATAGGCTAAGGCTGGCGATTGAGGTTTCCTTCCGTTAGCGATCCAAGCAATCCTCGCCCTACAAACCGCGAGGCAGCATTCCGAGTCTGAGAAACTCCTTTTCCGTAGCAGTTGGTCCCAATAGCTTTAGCTCCAATTTTAAGCTCCTTTTTGCTCCTTTTCCGGGTAAAACTCCAAAACTCGAAATGCAAATGCAAAAAGTGTAAAACTAACCCAAATGGACCGGAACGCATGGAAAACCTATCTAATCGAATGCAAAACAACCTAAAATAGGGCTTTAAAATAATTAAAATCACACTCATCACCACCTCAGAGGGTAACCGTCCCTCAGCTTCCTCTTTGAAACCATATATCCTGCAGATATCTATAATCATTATTGTGTACAGTACTTGCTTGTACATATATATATATATATATATATACTAGAGCATGGGGATCTACAGCCAAGTGGCAATCGCATGTAGCAAGAAACTATCTGACTTGCTCCAGGTACAGCGGGTAAGCCGATCACCTGAAGGTACCCAAACCTAACCTCTCGAGCACCCAGCAACATCATCCAGAATCCCAAGCTAGTCCATAATGGTGGGACAAAGGAACTTTGTAGGGAGCATCTTGTTCCTCACCAACTGATCATAGAAGATCCCATGGAATTCTTTCCATCCCCCATCTGTTTTATGCTTCATGTAAGCATTGTTTGCCTTCAGCAGAGACGGGTCAAACCTGTTAACCAAATTTTTCTCAAACGGTTCCCCATCACGTCTTGGCCACGATAAACAAGTCCTCAAATCTGAACCACCAGATCTCTGTTTAGCTTCGAGATTAGATGACCTCTTGACTTTCTTTGATGGTTTCCTTGGCTCATTTGTTCGGACCATTGTCTACAAATGACCAAAAAAAAGAAAAATAGAGAGTTTAGTTTCTCCAAAAAGGGCATGAGAATATTGAAAATCTTAAACTTGAAAGAGATTACTATGAATTAATTTCTAAACCATTTAGCAATACAAGCAAACATCCAACAATACATCAATTAATCACACAGTATCTCAATTCCAGACCTAAATTCCCAAATTCCCTAAAATTCTCCTTCAACCTAACACATCGATCTATAAGCAGATATCATTCTCATTCTGAAAAAATGGACTTCAAAATCACTAAGGAACAATGATAGGGCATTGATTTTACACAATTAAGCAACAATCAATCAAAATTCAAAATCTCCTCAAACCTCTCCAATTTTGCATACTGTAAATTGGTGATAGGAAGTCGTATCTTTCCTGAACTAGAATGATAGTTAGAGAATCAGAAAGAGGATAAAAAACCGATTAGGAGAGGCTTTATAATCATTGAAATCCATTAAAAACAAAGAAGTTATGGAGGATTGAAAATTTGGTAAAAAATCTCCTCAAGATCTCCCAAGAGCCATATGTTTCTTAAAGTTTTCGAGTTTTGATCCAAAAACCCTCGTTTTTCTTCTTTCAAATGTGTTTTTTGGTTCAATTTAAGTGTATTAAACCGGTTTTCCAATACAGAAGTCTTACCTGGTTTGATGATCGATCGATCGATCGATCTGGGGGACAATCGATCAATCAACGACTCTTTTGAAATTTTCATCTTTCAATGATCGATTGATCACTATTGTGAAGGTTGATCGTTGGGTCGAGCGCATGGTCCTTAGCATTCAACGATCGATCGATCAGGCATCCGGAGATCGATCATCCACTCGCGCGCGTAATCCTTACATCTCCATGATCGATCGATCACTCCTATGTGGATCGATCATCCAATCAAGTGCTTGGTCCTTTTATCTCCATGATCGATCGATCCTAGCCTTGGTTGATCAATCAAAGCCCTCTTATTAATTTCTCACCTGAAACAAATTAAACCAAAACAAAAAATTAACTGAAAACAGAAAAACTATGAAAAGAAAACTACCTAATAGTGAGTTGCCTCCCACTCACCACTTGTTTAGAGTCATTAACTTGACTTTCATGCCACTTAGATGTCGGATTGACTATTGGGAGAAATATTCACTCCCTTAATCTTATCTTCACCAATGATGAACTCCTTCAGTTGTTCATCCTTCCTGTGGAACTCAGCTCATGTAGCATCCAACAACACTGCAGTTCAATCAGGGTGAATATCCTTCACAGATGGTCCCGAAGTCTCAAGTTCAAGCCTTCCTGCAAAAAAACCTTAAGATACAAGTTTCGAACAACAAACTCATCATATTTGTCAGACTTAACATCAAGGATACATGTATCGTTCTACTCAGTTGAGTCCTCTGTAATTCATCTAATTCATACTCGAGTTCACAACTGCCCAAACTTGTATAAACAGAATCTTCAAACCCAAAAACTAGAAGCACTGGTCATTCCACACAAGTTACTCACTGAAGCTCTAATCGGGTAGGAGACTTCCTTGTCAACGTTTTCCAGCATAACCCTCTTATTAAGGAAATCGATTTTTGCTCCAAGTGTGTTAAGGAAAGGTCTTCCCAACAAAGTCGGAACTGATCCGCCTCTAGCCATCTCAACCACTATGAAATTTTTTGGTACTCTGTAGTTTCCTACCAGAAAAGTAAAATCGACTAACCTTCCCCTTGGGCTTTTAGAAGTGGCATCTCCAAAAGAAATGGACGAGTTGTGCTCCTGTATCAAATCAATCCCCAACTTCTTCATCACCTCTAGAGAGATGATGTTCACACTTGCACCCGAATCACAAAGTGCATTGCTGAAAATAAGTTTTCCCAAGATGCAAGGGATGATGAACTTTCCTTGATCTTCTAGCTTAGTTAGCTCTTTTGGGAAAGGGATTGGAGGTCTATACTTCCCTTCCTTACTCGCACTACACTTCTCAGTATCAGACTTTACAATATTGCATGACTCCTTTGGATTCTTCAACTTTTCAAGGTAGAGCTCCGTGAGGTCTTCTCATAGCTTCAGTAGTTTGAGCTACTTGAGTATCTATCTTCTTCAGATGTACAAAAACTGACTCAAACTTGCTGTTCAAATCGTTATACATTTTGTCTACCTTTGTGTTGAGCTCGTGTGTGGTCATCTGCTGTTTGGTTGCAAGATGCTGGATCAAAGCCTTGATCTCATCATTCGAAGTTCCTAAAGAGCTCGCTGGAGCTTGCTGTTTTGGTGCTTGCTGCTGATACGGCTTATACGGTTTCTGCTAGTTGCTACCTCCTAAGTTCTGGTTGTAAGG
Source organism: Lepidium aucheri (assembly GCA_900406435.1). Classification (NCBI taxonomy): domain Eukaryota; kingdom Viridiplantae; phylum Streptophyta; class Magnoliopsida; order Brassicales; family Brassicaceae; genus Lepidium; species Lepidium aucheri. The sequence goes on from OVBA01006294.1 coordinate 5,231, forward strand.
CTTCTGATTGTTCCCTCTCTGACCAGAACTTTGCACAAATGGCTTCCCTTGAAAGGGTGATTCCTAAGGCATTTTCGGAGCTAGAAATACTACATCCTAGGGGTTCTCTACATTCGTGCTCCTATAAGAAAAGTAGTTCCGATTCTGTCCCCTGTTTTGCCAGTTCACACAATCAACTTCCCTCTACTCGTCTGACAACTCTGAATTATCATGAACCTGTGCTACCTCTATGTTGTCATCCAGCTGATGTACACCCCTTTGACTCCCTTGATTTGCTTTGATAAGCATATTGAGTTTCTCAACAATCTCATCGATTTCTAAATCTCCACGCTGTTGACCTTTCTTCTTCGGTCATACTGCAGGGAGTGACTCCCAGAACTTTCAGCCAAGTTATCAATGAGGGTAAAAACTTTATCCCTCATGTTCGTCATAAAATTTTCATTTCTTGCAGCATTCAAAGAGTTCTTGTACTCCCAATCGACTCCACCATCAAAGGTGTTTACCAACTGCACATCGGAAAACCCGTGGTGTGGACAGTGCCGTTGGTATCCCGTAAAAGGCTCCCAAGCTTCATTCAAAGACTCACCAGAATGTTGCTAAAACACTGAAATTTTACTTCTCAAGGTTGTAGTCTTCAATTTGGTGTAGAACTGATCCAAGAAGGCAGCTCTAACTTCTTCCCACGTGGTGACTAAACCTGGAGGCAAAGATCGCAATCATCTTGAAGCTTTATCAGAAAGCGAATGGTAGAACAGTTTACACTTAACATAGTCTATAGGAACTCCATTCGAGCTCGTTGTACTGCACATATCCTTGAAGGTCTCAATGTGATCCATCGGATTCTCTCCCAGAAGACCATTGAAGACTTATTGCTTCACTAATCCAATCAGTTGAGGTTCGATCTCATAGTATTCCCTCTGGATAGGTGGGGGACGAATAGCAGATCTATTCTGGTAATATGAATGAAGAGTATCCATATCACCAATAGCTCGCCGCTGAGGTTGTTTCTGCTGCCTCCATAGCATAGCTAAATCCCTCTTCAACTGCTCAACCGTTTGCTGAACATTCTGATTTCCCTGAACATTGTTCTAAACTTTAGGGTCTTCTCGAAGTTGCTGGTTTTCACGATTCATGGCTCTTGCTTGTCGGTTTTCACGTTCGATTCTAGCAAGTTTCTCGTTATCAAAACCCAGTAGATTTTCTGATAATTGACTTCTTCTCACCATAAACCTGAAAGAAAATCAAAAGGAAAACAGAGAATAAAAACGTAAGTAAAAGAGTATAGACTAGAAATTGAATCTCAATCAATAGGAAACCAATTGGTTCCACGACAACGACGCCAAAAACTTGATGTCACAAAGTTTTAAGCCTATAAATCTACTGCAAGTGCACAGCAATGTAGTTGTAGTACTTAGGGATTGAATCCACGAAGAACCAAGTTTACATATTCGATTATTCAACTCTAATTCAAGCTATACAAAATGGTAATTCAAATGAAATACTAACAACTTAACGGTTTGCAAATATGATTAAAGACATCAGAAATTGGGTATTCATCAAGAAATAAAAATAAAACCAGGGAACATATTCACAAACTATTAAACACAATTCTCGATTTGAACATAAAAGTCTAAAAAAACCCACTATCGTGGTATCTGTTACTCTATCTAAAATCTATAGATCCTAACTATCGTTAATCCAGATTGTAAATATGCCTTAACGAATTAGTTAAATTATCCACAATTAATCCTAACAATCAACTATTGTTGGTTAAGTTCAATAGCTCATCGATACTAGTTTAGGAGTTTAACAAGCTTTTGGAAAGTAAACAACCTAAGATCATAGATTAAATGATCAAGCTAATCGAAGCATTGCACACAAGTATAGATGGAGAATTTCTATTCATCGAATCCTATTTAATCCCCAATCATTGATTCCTAAATCCCTAGAAACCCTAAACCTGACAATTTAACTACTCTGACATGATTAAGAATGTACAAAAGACATGATAATGAAGAACATGAAATTGCAATTGAATTAATGAAAGGGTTTAAGAAATCTTCTCAATAATATGGAGGAAATCTTATTTCTCCTTACAAAGAACTCTCTCCACCAAAATAGAACTCTGAGTCTGTTTTTAAAAAATGAAAATAAGCTTTTATAGATCATAAAAATCAATGGTACAAAATAAAAAAAATTAGGCTTTATTCCTCGCAGAATCGAGGATCAATCGATCAAGGGGTTGATCGATTGATTAGTGTTAAACGTTCGATCTCCCAAAGGTCTTGGTCGATCAACGGGTCAAGTGCAGCTCTCAGTGGGAAGCCTGATCGATCATCATCAAATGTAGGTCAATCAACAAGTCGAACGCAGCTCTCACTGAGGAGAGTGATCATCAATCATGAAGTGTGAAGTCGATCAATGACTCGAACGTAGCTCTCACTGAAGAGAGTGATCGATCGATCATGAGGATGATTGCTGGATCAATAATCCTCTGCTGAAGTTACAGAAATTGCTTTGATTCATCCTGAACCATGTTTTGCGGGTATATTCCAAATTTAACCTGTTTTCCACTTGAAAAGACTCTAAAATACAGACAATCATTCTGAAAACATGCGAATTAGTGAGGTCAAAGCCGATAAAAATTTGGTATATCTTAGGTTAAGTAGCGATTTGATCTAGGCGACCTCAGAAATGAGCTTGGTAGATTAAGCTGCGCTTTTAGTTTTCTTTGGTCTGTGTACTTTCTCTCTGAGATAGTTCATGGCTGGTACTTTACGATACACTCAGTAAGCAAGGGAATGTATGTGTTTGCTCCTGCTATTACTATGTAGATGACTAGATTTTTTGGACTATCGGTGAATGGCGTCCTTATTCTCAACATTTTCGTTTTGATCCTCGCCCTTTGTTAGGTAATTGTTTCCCCATTTAGTCGTTTATTACTTCACAGACTCTAAAAATGTCACGACCCTTTTATTGTCAATAGACTGGTTGTATTTTGCTTCTGTGGTATTTATTATTATTTTTTGTCATTGATCAAATTTTTTGTTAACTTCCAGCGTTGGCCGGTAAACCTCTTGAGTAGGATTGGGCATAATACCCGAAACCCAAAATCCTACCTGAACCCGATCCGGAATACCCGAAACCGAATCAAACCAAAACTTGCAAAATACCCAAACAGGTTTTAAATCACAAGAATACGGGTACCCGGATCCGATCGGGTAAAACCCAAAACTCGAACGGGTACTTGAAAAACCCGAAATGTATAATATATTTAAAGTTAATTATTTGTATATATATATACATTTAATTACACAAATATAAAAAATTTTAACTATAAATCTATATATATTATTCATTTTAGAATTGAAATAACCAAAAGAACTTGAATATAAATTTTTTTAATTAAATTATGGTTTTTTTAAAAAATTTAGCTTTTTTCTCAAAAAATTCTATAAACGATTAATTAAAAATGCGGATACGAACACGACCCGAACCCGATCCAAACCCGACCAGAAATAGAATATTTTATAAGAACCAAACCCGACCCGAATCCGATCCGAACCCAAAATTAAATTGTTGTCTGATACAATAGGGTCTATAGTGGCTTGGCCAAATGATAAATTATTGTTTGTCTGAAACTTAAATCATGGTTGTGGTTTTTTAATGTGTAATATGGTACATATTTGAACTCGGTTTGGCTTATAAAACTTAAATGTGTAATATGGTACAAGAAACGTAAATCATGATAATGAGTAATGTATGAAAAGTTTGTAATTAATACTGTATTTGTAAAAATTTGATATAGGAAGAATTACCTTAAATTGCTATAGGAAAATTTACAACAAAACTAAAACCCTAAACCCCAAACCCTAAACCCCAAACCCTAAACCCCAAACCCCTAAAGCCTAAATCCTAAACCCCAAACCCCTAAAACCCAAACCCCTAAATCCCTAAACCCCAAACCCCTAAACTCCAAAACCTTAGACCATTTGAATTTCGAATTTTATTTCATATATGTATGAGAGTCTATGAACTAAATCTTATAATATGTTAATATAGATGGTATAAAAACACATGTGTGAAAATTGAAATCATAGTTCTTTGTGAGTAAGACTAAGCCTTAGGGTATATGGAAACATATGTTCATATCTAGTGATACCACTTTGTTTTTTTTGTTTTTGAGTTTTATATTTCGTATATATATATAATATATGAAAATTTCATTTTATTTTTTAGTTTTACGTTGTTGATTTTTAAATAATTTTTAATAATTTTTTGCATTTGAAATGAATTTTTTGGATCGATGACGTGTTTGATCCTGGGTAGTTGGATATATGATCTCTGATCTCAGCCGTTGAAAATTTTAATCTTCTTTTGGCTCTTAAGCCGCCAAAACAAAAATTTCCAAATATGTCCTAAATTTCCAAAATCTCTAACCTTCGTTCTCCTTCTCTTCCAAATCGTTCTCCTTCTCTTACAATTTTGCATCTAACCCTAAACAAGCTCCATCTGTTCACCTCAAATCTATCGACCTTAAAGGGAACCCATATACGTGATGGATAAGTCATGGATTTTGTTGACGAGATATGTATTTTCCAATTAAAGTCATTGATTCAGTTGACGAGGTATGGATTGGATAACTAATTTGATGATTTAACTTGCAGGACTAGTAAAGAGTACTCATAAGCAACAACTAATTTTGTGAATTCATCAGTAAGAACATTGGGTAACTTGCATGAAATGTTATGCCCCTGTAAAGATTGTCGCAATCTATGCCATCAGGAATTAGATAAAATTGTTGAGCATCTTGTGATTAGAGGTATGAATAACAAGTACAAGAGTTCCTATAGGACTATTCATGGTGAAAAGAGAGATGCTACAAAATATCTATGGCTCCTGAATCTGAAACTGAGGCGTTTGATTTGTTCAAGACAGCGTTTTATATGAATGAAGGTACTCCAAATCAGACTAATGAAAATGGTGAAAGAATTGATGCTGATGAGACAATAAGGGATTCTGAGTTTAGGAAAAAACTAGAAGAATCAGAAACTCCATTGTATTCAGATTGTGTCAGATACACAAAGGTTGCTGCAATCATGGGACTTTATCGAATCAAAGTGAAGAGTGGTATGTCTGAGAACTATTTTGATCATTTGTTGATGTTAGTTCATGACATGCTCCTTGAAGATAATGTTCTTCCAAAGTGTACAGATGCAATAAAAAAATTCCTGAAGATATTTGGGTTTGGGTATGACAATATTCATGCTTGCAAGAATGATTGTATCTTGTATAGGAAGGATTATGAAAAGCTGGAAATCTGTCAAAGATGCAATGTCTCAAGATGGGAAAAAGATAGGCACAGTAATGAGTTGAAGGTAGGGATTCTAGCAAAGATCCCTAGATATTTTCCAATACAGGACAGATTTAGGAAGATGTTCAGATCAAAAAGGATGGCTCAAGATTTGTGTTGGCATTTCGCTAATGCCTCTGAAGATGGTACAATAAGACACCCGCTGGATTCTATATCTTGGACACAAGAGAATGCTAAATGGCCAGATTTTGCAAGTGAACCAAGGAATCTAAGACTTGGTATCTCTACAGATGGGATGAACCCTTTCTCCATGCAGTACACTAATTACAGCGTATGGCCAGTGCTATTGGTGAACTATAACACTCCTCCGACCATGTGTATGAAGACTGAGAATATCATGTTGTCTCTATTGATCCCTGGTCCAACAGCTCCTAGCAACAACATAGACGTTTACTTGGCACCTTTGATAGATGATCTAAAAGATTTGTGGGCTGAGGGTATTCAAGTGTATGACTCATTTGCAAAAGAGAATTTCACACTTAGAGCTTTGCTGCTTTAGAGTATCAATGACTATCCAGGGTTAGGGACATTGGCTGGATGTAAAGTGAATGGGAAACAAGCTTGCAATGTATGTGGAAAGGATACACCAAACAAGTGGCTAAAGTTTAGCCGGAAGTATGTCGAGGAAGGGAATGCCAATAGGATACAAACTTATGTTGAAATATATGAGACACTTAAGAAGTTTAGGAATGATTTCGGAAGACCTCTAGATAAGGAAAGTAAAAGAAAAGGAACGGACTTCCTAGAGAATGAGATGGCTAAAGAAGAAGAGTGTGAAGAATCAAATGAGCTATGGCGGTAGAAGAAGAGATCAATATTCTTTGATCTTCCTTACTGGAAGGTAAAGCAGAGTAACTGAACTATATATTGTTATATTGTTTGAGACTAAGTTTAACATTTTATTGTTTCATGTATTAGGATATGCATGTTCGCCACATTGATGTGATGCATGTAGAAAAGAATGTGTCAGATGCTATATTATCTATATTGATACAGAGTGCCAAGTCAAAGGATGGTTTAAAGTCAAGAAAAGACTTAGAAGATATTGGAAGCAGAAAAAAGTTGCACACAGAGATTAAGGGGAAGAAAACATACTTACATGCAGCACCTTATTGGTTATCCAAGCCAGAGAAATTAATTTTTTGCCAAATGTTAGCTGAGTTTAGAGGTCCTCATGGTTATTTTGGTAACATTGCAAATTGTGTTTCGGTTAATCCTCCTAATATAGGTAGTTCAAAATCGCATGATCATCATGTTCTACTACAGAACTTGCTTCCTGCTGCCTGAAGAGGGTTGTTACCTAGTGCACCTAGAATTGCCATAAATAGATTATGCAATTACTTCAATAGATTGTGTCAGCGTATCATTGACCCTAAGAAACTAATATCAATGGAGAATGAGTTAGTGGAAACAATGTGTCAACTGAACGGTTCTTCCCTCCATCTCTCTTTGATATCATGTTCCACCTTCCAATAGATCTATCAAAAGAGGCACGGTTGGGAGGACCAGTACACTTTCGCTGGATGTATCCCTTTGAAAGGTTCGATGAATTCATTAGCTAAAATATATGAATTATTTGCATTCATGTTTTACTAATGGTAATATATCTTTACTGAGTTTTAGGTATATGAAAACACTCAATGCTTATGTGAAGAACCATGCAAGGCCACAAGCATGTATGGATGAGGGCTATTTATCTGGAGAATGCATTGGATTTTGTTTGCAGTTCCTTAAGTATTCGGTACCAGTGCAAGAAACAATTAATCGTAATGAAGATATTGAGGATGATAAAGAGGTTGTTGAAGGTAGACCACTGCAAAAGGGTAAAGAGATAAGACTTTAAGATAAAGAAAGAGACATAGCACATCGATATGTGCTCATGAACATGGCAGCCACAGGTCCATACGCTGAGTAAGAGGTTACACTTTCGGTTTCAGCAATTAGGGACTGGAATTTTAGCTTTGTAATTGTTGTTCATTGTGAAGTCAGGATGCATTTGGAGGAATTACAAGCTAATGATGATATATCTGCTAGAAATGAACTTTGTTGTAGAAAAGGCATATTGATGAGTTTGCACAGTGGATAAAAAATAAGGTTTTCATCTTGACTACTTTGATTAAATCATTGGTGTATTGAATACACAGTTTGTTTCCTTGATGATGAGGATGGTCTGAATTCGGTTAGTTAATATTCAGGTTGATTGCTAGATAATGTTAATGATTTCTTTAGTTAATTAGGTAGTACTATTCAGGTTGTTTACAGAATATGGTTATTGTTTCAAATTCATTTAGACTCAACCAAAACTCATTCTAAGAAGCTAAGGTGGTTGGCATTTGGACCAAGAAATATTGTTTTATCACATAGAGGATTTATAATTAGTGGGCAGCGATTTCATACTGATGAGGTTAAGCGGAAGACACAAAACAGTGGAGTAACTTATAAAGCATTCAGCATGTGTAGATCAAGTGCTAGAGATACAAGGCAAGTGGCTGACATACTTACATACTATGGAGTGATAAAGGATATAATACTTATGGACTATCACATGTTCAAAGTACCACTGTTTAGGTGCAATTGGGGAAACAATGGGAATGATGTGAAGGAAGAAGATGGGTTCACGCTTGTCAACCTTTGTATGAACCAAGCAGCTTATTTGAAAGATCCATTCATCTTACCTTCTCAAACAAAGCAAGTTTTCTATTCTAGAGAATACCCTTCTTCAAATTGGTATGTTGTTATGAGAGCACCACCTAGAGGCTACCATGAGTTGGAAAAATAGGAGGATTTAGTTGTTGCACCATTGCCTATCTAAGAAGTTGATAATTTGGATATTGAAGCTTTTGATGATGATACTTTTTATGTTAGGGATGATTGTGATGGATTGATTGTGTAGTTTTGGTAGTATTTTGTAAACATGGGAAATATTTGATTGTTTAAAATAATGAATTATTATTTTCATATTTAATTTTATTTACGAATTTGTAATATTCAGGTAAAGTTAAATTAAATTAATAACAAAATAAAATTGCTATATATAGTAAACAGCACTGCTATTGGCACAACCAAAATATAGTACAAAGAAGATGCTATAGAAAATAAAAGAGAGAAGCTATTACTCAATTATATTCATAACAAAAAGACGTCGCTATTATATAAAAATAACAATCGCATGTAAAACAACGCTATTTTTAGATAATTAACCATAGCATCTTCAACTCTTCTATGTTATGTGCCAGACCTATTATGACGGGCATTGTCAGAGCGCTTTATGCAACACTATCAAATAATGCAATAGCATTTTTCAGACGCTGTTAATACCCTCATTTCTTGTAGTGTAGGTTGCTAGATTCTATTGGCCAACCATGTTCAAGGATATAAAACTATTAATAACTTATAAATTGGATTAGGTATATTCATCGTATAATTGATAGCAGTACGCCCATTTGGATTGACACCTATTATGCTAAAATGATCTGATGTGTGATAGGAATTGATAGCAAAGTCTTTTAAAAATCCTTGTATCCATTTGGTGTCGTTTCCAATTGCGTGTTGTAGTTGTTACATTCGGAATTTTGGATCTCTTTAAAGCAATTTCTTGTTACTTTTGATTATAGATGGTGCTAACATCTCGACTTCTCTGTTTTTAGTGATTTCAAGCTCACTCGACCAAATTAATCGATCTGTTTGTGGTCGAGTTCTTCATTTTAAGCCAGTTTTCACAAACTCTACTGCTCTACTCTACTAACATTTGGTCGAGTATCGTTTTTGGGTTGGATTTCTAGGTTCATGCAGACTACGTCCAAGGGTAATCAGAATCTGATCAGGTACCTTGACAACATCAACTTGCTTTCACGTGAATTAAGAGAGCAGAGGGACAAAATTCAAGTTGATCACTTGGATCAGACAGAGACGAAAGATATCACACCACATGGGTCAAATGATAAAGTACCTCCTATACATGGGCCTCAGATTAGAAGTACAAGACACATTAGAGCTGGTGATACACGTAGCATTCACACCCAGAGACATGAGATTATTCCACCAATAATCCAAAACAATAATTTTGAGATCAAGAGTGGTCTCATCTCCATAATCCAAGGCAATAAGTTTCATGGACTGCCTTCTGAGGATCCTTTGGATCACCTTTATGAGTTTGAAAGACTAGTTGACTTACCAAGATCAATGGGGTTAGTGAAGATGTTTTCAAGCTGAGGTTGTTCTCATTCTCTCTTGGGGACAAGGCACATATATGGGAGAACCATTTGCCACAGGGAACCATTACTTCATGGGATGAGTGCAAGAAGGCTTTTCTTGCTAAGTTCTCTAATTCAAGAACTGCAAGGCTCCGCAATGCCGTTTCTAGGTTTGTGCAACAGAACTCCGAATCATTTTCCAAAGTTTGAGAGTGGTTCAAGACATATCAATCGCAGTGCCCTCACCACGGTTTCAGTACCAAATCTCTACTTAGCACCCTCTACAGAGGTGTTCTTCCTAAGTACCAAATTCTCTTGGACACAACCAGTCATGGAAATTTTCTTAACAAGGTCATTGATGATGGTTGGGACTTAGTGGAGAATCTTGCTCAGACAGATGGCCAATAAAGCAAAGACTATGACCAGAGTGTGTGAGGTCCAGCTGAATCTGATGTGGTTAGTAGGAAAGAGATCAAGGCATTTGAATGAAGTGTTGGATAAGTTGTTGTTGTTGATGCATCATAAACAAGTGAACTTAGTGTGTGAAGAAGGACATGTTCAGAAAGAGGAGGATGATCAGGTTGAAGATGTCAATTTTGTGCAGAATCAAGGAGGAGGTTACAAGCAATACAACAATTATAAGGAGAACCTAAACCTCTCCTACAAAAAACTAATGTTGCTAACCCCCTAGACTAATTCTATCCACAAAAACCCCAACCGGTTCAGGCCAAAACTTATGTGCTTAAGCAACAATTCCACCAGAGCTTTCATCTATTTCTAGTCAAACCACCTTGGTATAAAGCACCAGCTCAACTGCCTCCTAAACAAGCTCTAGAGTTTATGAATTTGCTCCAACAAATTCTTAAGGGTCGGACTGCTACATCTATTGAGATGACAAAAGAAGTTTGATGAGGTACATACCAAGATTGATGCTTCTAACAATGATCTCAATTGCAAATTTGAGACATTGAATGCAAGGTTAAAATTTGCAGAGAGCGAGCAAGGTTCACCTTTTTCTACAGTGAAGACGGCTGGGAAACAACCTGGGAAAGTGGTTCAAAACTCCAAGGTATATCATGCTAATGCGATTACTCTGAGAAGTGGATTTGAGTTGCTTATTCATGTAGAGAGTGCTAAGGATACTGCAGACATTAAAGCTCAGGAAGGGGATGATAACCTAATCTAAGATAAGGCTGAAAATTCAACTCTAGAGGTCAAACTCGACCAGCCTACTCAACCTGATGGAGGTCGAGTTCAACCTTCTATGGAGAAAATCTCGCCTGACGCATCACCTGATATGCAACTCGACCTGATGGTGGTCGATTTCAACCTTCTGATGCTAAAAACTAGCAGCTTCTCAGGAAAAGAACAAGTTATTTTTTCCCCTCTTTACAAGTCTCAATTATCTTTACCCCAGAGGTTTAAGAAGTATCTCACTGAGAAGTACAAGACTCATTTTGGTAAGCAAATAAAGGATATTGGGGTGAAGGTTCTTATCCTAAATACGTTCATGTTGATGCCTCCTTATCAAAAGTTTTTGAAAGATGTGGTTAAGGAGAGAGCTCAGAAAGTTGATGGTATGGTTGTGCTTACTCATGAGATTAGTGCAATCATCCAAAAGAAAGTGGTCCCAAAGAAGCTTGATTATACTGGTACCTTCACAATCCCTTGCTCCCTAGGTCCTCTTACTTTTAGCAACTGTTTATGCGATTTGGGTGCATCCCTTAGCCTCATGCCACTTTCTGTTGCACAAAGGTTGTGGTTTCTTGCAAATCTCCTTGGTTTTGGTTGACAGAATTGTGAGGAATCCTCATGGGATATGCAACTTGTCCAGTCTACTCAACCTGATGGTTATCGAGTTCAAACTTTTGATGCTAAAAAACCAGCAGATTCTCAGGATAAAAACAACCTATTTGTTCCCCCTACTTATAAGCCTCAATTGCCTTTCCCCCTAGGTTTAAGAAGGATCTCACTGAGAAGTACAAGGCTCTTTACGATAAGCAAATGAAGGATATTGAGGTGAAGGTTCATATCCTAGATACACTCATGTTGATGCCTCCTTATCAGAAGTTTTTGAAAGATGCAGTTAGGGATAAAGCTCAAGAAGTTGAGGGTATGGTTGTGCTCACTCATGAGATTAGTGCAATCATCTCAACACCTGTCAAGGTTGATACACGCCTCAAGGTGCTTCTCTAAGTTTGTTGGAAATGAATCTCAATCAAAGGGAAACCAAAGTGCTTCCTTTGCTAAGATGTGGATGTGATGCGGAAGTTGGTGGATTGAAGAGTGATCCACAAGAAGAATGATGGCTTCTTGATACACTCAGACACACTTCTGATCAAGGGAAATCCTCATGAGATCACTTGGTGTGGTTTGAACGTTTGAACAAAGTGGCTAAGCTTCCAACTGCTAGGTTTTCTAAGTAAAAGAAAGTTAGATCTTTATTGATAATAGGTTTTTAAAGTTACACAGCTGCAAAGGGACCTTATATAAGGTTCCTATCAGCTAGTCCTAAGGCCGACTCAAAGCAAAAGAAACAAAGTAAATATGGGTCGCAGCCCATTAACAACAAACAAGAAACAAAAGAATGCAAA
>OVBA01006295.1:0-17390 GCA_900406435.1 Lepidium aucheri
GTTGACGAATATCTCCGAATAGGTGAAACCACTTCTATGAAGTGCATGGAATATTTTGTCGATGGAATCATATCTTTCTTTGGAGAGGAGTACCTAAGAAAACCCACAGCAGAAGGTCTTCAAAGGCTACTACTTATCGGAGAGATGAGAGGATTTCCCGGCATGATGGGAAGCATCGATTGTATGCATTGGGAGTGGAAGAATTGCCCCACCGCTTGGAAAGGACAATATACTNCCCACCGCTTGGAAAGGACAATATACTTGCGGGTCCGATAAACCAACGATCGTTTTAGAGGCAGTTGCTTCCCAAGATCTATGGATATGGCACGCATTTTTTGGGCCTCCGGGAACACTAAATGATATCAATATTCTTGATCGTTCGCCTGTTTTTGATGATATTTTGCAAGGTCGAGCACCGAAAGCGCGGTACGTAGTGAATGGGAACGAATATCGTTTGGGTTATTATCTCACTGATGGAATTTATCCAAAATGAGTTAGCTTTATCCAATCAATTCCACTACCAGAAAGTGAGAAAGCATCATTATTTGCAACCCACCAAGAAGCTTGCCGTTAAGGTGTCGAGCGTGCTTTTGGAGTTTTGCAAGCCCAATTTGCCATTGTTAAAAATCCGGCTCTTATTTGGGATAAGACCAAAATCGGTAAAATTATGCGAGCGTGTATTATACTCCATAATATGATAGTAGAAGACGAACGACACATGTATACGCAGTACCACATCGACGAATTCCTAGAGGCGGAATCATCTGGAAGTACAGTAGTCGACTTCACGTACTCTACTGGTATACCTTCGAATCTAGTCGATATGATGTCAACTAGAACACGAATTCGTGATCGTACTACGCATGAACAATTAAACAACGATTTGGTCGAGCATATATGGACTAAATTCTCCACTAATCATGATTAAATGATTGTGTTTAAGATTATTTATTTCATCTCATAATGTGTTTTCTAATTTAAAAAACTTAATAATAATTAAGTTATCTAAATTTAAATTTAATAATATTTTATTACTAAGAAACCCAAATTAAAGACTACCAATAATCACTCTAAATATCTCAAAACCCATAACCATCTCTTACTTCCCTTTTTCTCTACTATATTAATTAAATAATACTTAGAGACTCTAATCTAAAGACCCCAATAATGTTGCTCTAACCTGAGTAACTATTACACTTGCCTACTTCTATAAAACATAAAAGACTAATGTTCATCATTTAAAAAGGGAGACTCATTCATAATTTTTCTCACTCTCTGTAATCTCTTTCTCTCTTAAACAATCTCTTGCAAATTCAATGGCGAAAAAGCTTTTTGATCCTTTGGAAGACTCACCCAGAACTTCTTCAAGTGAAGACCAAGTCGAAAATTCTGAAGATTTTTCTAATGAAGAATCTGTCTCCGCAGCTATGCAAAGTTTTCACTCAGATTTGGATTCCAACTCCGAAACAACAAATTCTCCAGAATCTGGTGAAAACGTCTTCTTCTTTGCTGTGAATGATCCGACATCTTCAGCTGCTTTAGCTTTACCGGAGGTGAAAACAGGGACGAAACGGCCGGTGACTAAAGTGATGGTGGCAACGAAGCGAGCTAAAGAGAGCCTAAAAAACCACCTTTTCAGAGACTTTGGACAGATGATGACCAAATTTCTCTTTTACAAGGAATAGTTGATTTTAAAGCTGAAACAGACAAGTCTCCAAAAGAAGATTCAAATGAGTTTTATGAATTTGTCAAGGACTTCATTAGCTTTGCGGCAAGCAAAATCCAAGTCATGGAAAAGATAAAGAGGTACATGGGCAAAAATGGTGAAGTACCAAAGTTTTCATAAGATCATGATCAAAAAGTTTATAAACTGTCCAAACATCTTTGAGGTCTTGAAGGTATTGTTTCTCAATCTATTCTTATGTCTGGTTTATCTAGAAAACTTTGTTATAAAAAGAAACTTGACACAATTCAACAAGATTTCAGGGATAATCACCAATCTGAGTGGTTTGAAAAAAAAAATTGGTTAAATCTATATGTGCTTTTGGTGTTAAAGAACACTATGTGAAAAAACATCGGTCTTTGGTTTCGGTTGAAGATAAGAAACAGATTAAAGCCAAGTTTAAGCTTTTTCAAGAGAAGAAATTGGACTATATTTTGGAAAAAAGTGGGTTTCTGCATGAAGTGGTTTCCATGATGGCAAGCTTGAATGATGGGTGGAGGGAACACGAGCATCAAAATTAAAAGTAACTCAGTAATTATAAATAGTTATATCATGTATAATATTTAATTCCTTAAGCTAATCTGTTTTAGGATTTATTCTAGGGTGAATTACTAAAAAGATATGGTTTGTAAATCTAGTCTTTCTAGGTGAAATAAGGCAGTTTTACCTTTGTTTCTTTGAGAAACCAAAATTTTTTTTTCGAAATTGCCATTAATGAGTAATTTCACGTCACCGCTCGGAAAACGAGAAACTTTTTTGGTGGATGTAAGTTTATGTGTCTAGTTATGTAGGTTTATGTGTCCATATGTGGGTTTTAAAAGTCTCATTTGTAGGTTTTAGTTTCTCATGTATTGTAGGTTTAGTTATTATTTCATGTCGATTTATAGAATGTGTTATGTACGTTTTTGTAAAAGCTTTTGTAAGTTTTGCTGTTGAACTTCGATGATTCATATCTCGTTCAATGTAGGTTTAATGTTGAAGCATTGTAGATTTATAGTTCATGTTTTGTAGGTTTGTGTGTTACTCTTTGTAGGTTCTTGGGAAATATGGGTTCACGTATTCGCTTTGTAGGTTTGTATCCCATGTGTTCTTTTAGTTCAATATTCTTTTTAGTTTTCGTAGTCTTCATTGTTGGTTTTGCTAGTCTTCCTTGCAAGTTTATTTGAGTTGATATCATCATTTGTTGTAGGTTTATACATAATGCATTGTAGGTTTAATTAACCTCGAATCACTAGATTTGTCTCCCTGTGTAGGTTTTGTTTTCACCTACGTAGATTCACAATATTGGTTTTCTAGGTTTCTATCGTCTTCCTTGTAGGTCTATTTTGAGTTTGTATCATCGTTTGTTGTAGGTTTATACGTTACGCATTGTAGGTTTAACTAACCTTTAATCACTAGATTTGTCTCCTTCTATAGGTTTTGTTTTCAGCTATGTAGATTTACAGTATTGGTTTTGTAGGTTTTTATCGTCTTCCTTGTAGGTTTCTTTTGAGTTGGTATCATTGTTTGTTGTAGGTTTATACGTAACATATTATATGTTTAGTTAACCTTGAATCACTAGATCTGTCTCCTTTGGTAGATTTATTTTCAACTTTGTGAATTTACAATTTTGGTTTTGTAGGTTTTTGTCCTCTTTCTTGTAGGTTTGTCTCCAAGGTGTAGCCGATTTAGTTAAACAGACTTTGTAGGTTTTTGTTGTTTTCGTGGTAGGTTTATTTTAGTTGTCAGCGACATTTGGTGTAGGTTTATAACTAACGCATTGTAGGTTTATTTCATTTCATATCACAAGATTAGCCTTCTTTTGTAGGTTTGGAACGTCAATTATGTGGGTTTGTAAGGTGAGTTATATGGGTCTATAATTTTTGTTTTGTATGCCTTATATGTATGTTTTTAAGGTTGTTTATATAGGTTTATGGTTTCTCTTGCTTTGTAGGTTTGTTTTTTGTTTTATGTGGGTTTTTCTTTTATATGTTTGTTGTAAGTGTTTTGTAGGTTTATCCCTGAAAACATTATTCTGTGTTGTAGGTTTTCCTTTCAGGTATTGTAGGTTTTAGTACTTTTTCTTTTGACATAGGTTTATTTTTGCAAGATATCGTTCTTCATTGTAGGTTTATCTCTCATGCCTTGCATGTATATTATTTCTCCTACTTTGTTTTTTGTTTGATGTATGTTTATCTTTTGTAGGTTTATCGCTGTAAAACTTTTTTCTATGTTATAGGTTTTCTTCCAAGTATTATAGGTTTTAGTACTTTTTTCGTTCTGGTCTTACAAATCTTGTAATATAGGTTAAATTTGGTTATACTTGGTGTTTGCACATTGTAGGTATTTAACACCTTGTAGGTATACTTTTGTGCCTTCAACAACTAGTTTATTTTCTTTATTTGTAGGTTTATAATATTTGTTTTGTAGGTTTGTCGTTGTCGACTTATTTCACATGTTTTATAAGTTTGTTGTTAGTATTTTATAGGTTTGTCGATGTAAAACAATTTTCCCTGTTGTAGGTTTTCCTTCAAGGTTTTGTAAGTTTTTCGTCACTATTCATCATCTTCAACCTAACTTTTCGAAAATTTCATAATTTTCAAAATTAACTCATTAGCCTTGTAATTTGTGCTTAAATCAAGATACCCAACCAATATTCAACACAACACAACTCAACTCACTAAACAAAACCCTCAAATTTGAGTTACAGAAAAAATATATAATTTTGGAGTTGTGAACTTCCATGAAAATGAAGCTAATGAACTCATACCTTAAATGAGTGATGAAGACGACTATAGAGTACCTAAAATTCTAAAAAATCAACACAAAAGCATAACAAAATCTTTTTTAAAAAATCTATTGTTTCTTCTTCCTCTTCATCGAAGAAGAAGGAAAATTTTTATTATTAAAAAAATTCAATCAATATGATATTGTCGTAATTAACATATGTCCTTTAGAAATCCATGTAATTTTCTTAGTTGAGTTACTGTTTGGAGTTTCCAAATGATCATATTTGTAATTAAGTCATTTTTCTAGATTAGTTGTGTCATTCTTTCTTTATTCCATTAAGTAATTATCTAGTTTTTCTGATGGTTTTATATTTTAGAACTATTTATTTTGGACCCTAAACGAATATGTGTCTTTGCCCTGCTCACACAGATTTGATCCTGGCGGTTGTTGGTCCGCGAGCACTTAGAGATGCGGGTAGAGGAAGCCTCAAAAAGCCTGTCCTCTAAGGAAACTTGCACGCAAGATGTTTATCTCGTAGTTTGATGATTCCCTTTGATTGTTTTTTTCTCGTTGTTGATACCGGCAAAACCCAGCCATATATTTTGGATTTGTGTCTTATGCACGAATTTCTCTTAAAAAGGATGCATTGCTAAACTATGAAATTTGCAGGTTTACATATATGTTGATGGTTAAAAGTAGATCGAGGAGAACTATTTAACTCAAAATTAAAAAGTTAAGCTTAATGATATAGTAATGGCATATGTTTGGAGTTTAGATGGGTGCTGCTGCTACAGAAGTGTTTAGATCCACATGTCCGGAATGACAAGTATTGTTTGTGCACGAAGCCATCTTAAGCTCAAGTTCACATTTCTTTTGTTGGACGATTACATAAATGTTGATCAGATATTCTTGTATTAAATATTTTGTTTACTAGATACTCGTTTAATTTGTTCTCCGTGGCCGTTAAATCAAAACTAATGACTGTTCACTAAGAATCAAGATTGATTATGTACACTTCAAAGCCTGGCTTGAATCAACACTCAATGACATGACACACTTAAATACATATGTTACAAAGCAAACATTGTATTGTATATACCTTACAACTTCAAGCCCTAATTAATGTCAACCACGATGTTTCCAATTTCTCTCTCTCATTTTATATCACTGGCGTTGCTTCTTTGCTTGAGGTTCTGTCTGTAACTCTCCCTGGAAATGCAAGACTTCCCGTTTAAAGCCTCGATAAGATGGTAATAACTACTACTGAAGAAGAATAAGGAATAGAGAGGAGAGAGAGTGCCTACAACGATAGAAAGCTGCTCACGGATATAAGCCATCGATCTCAACATAGCACCTAGTGTCTCTCGGGACACCTGAAATTTGACCTCTGATTCTCCTGTTGTTGTCTCTGTATCTTGAAGCTGGAGTAAGCCAAACCAAAATGATCTTTTAACACAGGTGAAACTCACAAGTTCAATTACCAATAAGAGCTACACATTGAATAACCAAACCCTTCTCCTATTTTTACAGACGCTTTCCCATATAATAATGCATCGTGAAAGAAGACTCCTATGATGAGGTGAAACAAATTCTCATACTGTTTTCTGTTTCCATTAAAGTGGATTCCAAAACAACTGCGTTTACAATACGCAAATCTGAAATTTCATTTTCAAGTGCTGCAGCTTAACACATAGAGAGAATCAGGGATGGGGTTTCGGGAAATATGTCCAGGGCTATGAAGTGGTAAGCCTAGAGCATGAAAGGCATACCTTCAAATTGATGACAGCTACTCTGTTGGCTGGAGCTGAGAGTTGCTCGCTAATGTAAGCCATGGACCTTAACATTGGTTCAAGTGTGATGCTAGACAACTGAAATTTGACCTCCATATCTGCTGAGGGAATCTTTCTGAAGTCGTGCAACTGAAAACATCATGAAAAAGAAATCTCAGTACATAAAACGTTTTCTTTGCAGGAAGCAGCAAAAAGGCTATTGATGGCCACAAATTCTATATTCCAACACTATAATCAGTAATACAAATTTAATTTGCCACAAGGGGCAAAAAGACAATGTCAATTGTTAAAATTTTCAGCATCATGATCCTTACATATGTCTAATAATTTTAAGATGCAATCATCACATCAGACTAACTTTCAGCAAAAGTTGATAACTGGTTCATACAACACACACCTTTAAATTGATAACTGCAACTTTACCATTCGGCATTGTACTCTTACTCTCCATCACCCAAGTCAATGACTTAAGACAAGGAAGAGCTACCTGTAATCAAATTAAATCAAATTAGCACTGAGCACAAAAAAATTAAGTTCTGTAAACGATTTTTACTGGGTACCATATTCTCAGGCACACTATCATCTCGGTGAAGGGACACTGGTGCCATTCGTGGTAGGTTCAGATCAGCCACAGATTGTGCTCTCGCCCCACCATCGTTAAGATTAAATCTGCATATCATTTCATCCTGGCGTGGCCACAGCAAAGGGGTTGAGTCAGCAGCTGAGAGTGAGGTCTTATTATCACTACCAATTCCACTACCATGTGAGCTAGGTAGTGCAGATCTTCCCATATTTTTCCTGACAGACGAAACTTTCCTCCCACCTTCTCTGAGTGCCCCTAAAGCAATATTATAACTTTCAACTGTAATTGCCCCTTCCTCAGCATACTTATTGGCCTCCCGACATAAATGATTATAGCGGTGTCTTAAGCTATCATGCCTATTTTCACTAACATGCTCATCCAACCCTACCACGCTCTTGGCAGTTCTTGTCCATCGTCTCAGAATATAATGTGGTGGCAAAGTGAGTATATTTGTGACAGTAAATACTGTCAAAATATGTCGGCAGAGTATGCCTGAATGTTCAAACATCAGACAGCTGCAGTTTGCTCTCATTTCGGGGTAGCAAAACGTTACAATATAAGCTTTGTTGTCATTTTCAAATTTTGCAACCCTAAATGTGGTGGTAGTGCCATCATTTTCAATTCTATTTGCAGTATAAACGAATGTCTCTACCAACTCTTCCTGGAACTTTGCAAATATTTTCCGTGTAAAGAGATTTGCAGCCTGATTCTCCATAGGTGATGGTGTCTTCAAGACTGGAGGTGTGTTAACAGTGTCAAGATCAGCTTCTATCTCCATCTCAAACCAGCTCTCCATCGCCCTTTCGTACAATCTAAAGAACATCGGAAGGGTTGTTTGCTGATTCACATATCCATCGAAAAAGGAACCTGAATTACCTTGGCTAGGTAATACTGCAGCAAAAAAGGAATCACGAAAATAAACAGGTACCCACTGCGCCCGAGTATTATATATTGAACTCAGCCATTCATGCCTTCGTAAGTCATACTTCTCAATGATGGAACTCCAGGTTAATTCAAAGTCTTCTATTGTTTCGCTGAAGTTGATACAATTATATAGCTCTACTTGAAACCTGGGATACGCAAGACACACATGAGCCAGCGTTTCCTGACCTTCTCTAAGAACATCCCACTTATTAAGACAGTGGCGAGCACCTGGAAATACCTGAGCAGCAGCAATCTGTATGGCCCTATCTTGATCAGTAACCAAAGAGACAGGCGGTTGATCTCTCATTGCCGTTAGAAAAGTCTTGAATAGCCAGATAAATGAAGTGTCTGACTCGTCCAAAATCAACGCACACCCAAATAGGATAGTCTGACCATGATGATTTACCCCAGTAAACGGGGCAAAAGGAACCCGAAACTGATTACACTTATATCTTGTATCTAGGGTGACTGTGTCACCAAAATGAGTATAAGCAATCCTAGATCTGGAATCTGCCCAAAAAAGATTTGTCATCTGATTATCTTCATCGAGCTGAATTGCATAGAAAAAGCCTGGGTTGTCTGCCTGCATCCTCTTAAAATATTCCAACAGATTATGTGCATCCCGTCCAATTGTTCTTTTTGTGTTTGTAGCCAAAGCTCCATAATTTATGCCACTATTTGAATCCTTAGATGCACTACTTCTAGCTCCCCTATTATTAGAATCAAGGGGAACGCGATTTGCATCCATTGAAACATACATCATACCACTAGGCACATTCACCCCTTGTTGATAGTTCCGGGATACAGATTTCTCTGAATTGGCAAAATGCCTACGAGGGCGAAGACAGTGGAGTGTATTAGTATTTGCCAAACCATGACTATGCTCTTTAACAAATTTTGTCACAACCCATCTATCCTGGCTATTCGTTTCAATCCTAAACATTGCATCACAACTTTCAACAGGCCTTCTTTTTGATCTTTTGCTACTACATACAAATTCCCGAACACTAACCGAACCATCTGTTTTAGGAAAGGGCTTAGAAGTAAAGCCAAGCTGCCTGGAATACTCGTCATAGAAACATCTAGCGTCGTCTTCTGAATTGAACTCCATGCCAACACATGGCTCTGCAATTCCCGCCTCATCTTGAACTCCCATGGAGTTTTCCATGTTATTCTGTCCACTGCAATCACTAGGTTCAGCATCTCCTTCATCTCCCATCCCATGATTCCCCATGGACACACCTTCTTCGACCAAATTAATATCCTCCATTTTCTCACTCACTGATCTTTCATCGGAATTAGGGTTTCTACGCAACAGCGGTGAGCTTCCGACTAATTCCTGATAAATCTTGACTATTTCTAGGAATCAAAGTTTTTAAAATAGAACGGGACACCTAGGGTTTATCATTTTCTAGTTTAAAATCAACAAAAGCTAGATAAATGCAGAAAAGTTGAGCTTAAGAAACGAAACGACAGGAGAAAGCGAAAATCGAAGAAGATCAACGGAGAGGAGGTATTAATCAAGATATTAGCTCAGGATTGTAATCCGAAATACAATTTTTTCGTGAAAAATATAAATAAATCAGAATAAATTGGAAAGTCGTCTATTTATCAAAGTAACTTTGTATTATTCATAAAAAGATGGTTTAAACCTGCCAACCCGAAAAAGTTAGGTAAAAATTTTAGATCACCGAATTTATAACTGCATTTATATTCTCATCCGATTAAACTGTTAAAAATCTCTAAAACTTCTTAACATTTTTGAAATTCAAACTATCGTCATCTTCAACGGACTTATCTCTACGAAAAAGTAAGTCTTGTTTTCTATATTACTAGAATAAAACTTAATTTTAATTTTTGTTAGTCGATTTTATAATTCAATTTTATCTCGCAATTGTGAAAGAGTTGTACTGGAAACGATAGCTAAGACAAGATGCGATAGAATTATAAGCAGAGGCAGAGGTAGAAGAGGGTGTGATGGGAAAGGTAATTTAGTTTATATCACTGAATCCTAAAGGTTAGCTCGAAGCCCATTTGTTGAAATCCATGTTAGTGGTAGTAGCCTTCAAACCCAAAATAGAGGCAAGGGCAGACGATGCTTTAAAGAGAGAGTTAGAGGACTGTATGTCGTAGGGTTTATTGATATGATGAGAGTGTTGAGGAAACCAACATGGGTAAGGATTGTAAGATGGATGATATTGCTAAGAGAGAAGATGAGGAAAATGTGGAGGTTGAGAATACCAACAAAGAAGAGGATGGTGTTGATGTTGTGGATAGTGAGAATGTTGAAGAAGAAAACCATGAGAATGATGATAATGTTGAGGTGTCTGACCATGGAAATGAAACTCGTGTAGAGGAAGAAACTCGTGAGAACTATGATAATGTTGAGGTGTCTGGCCTTGAAAATGGAACTCCTATAAAGGGAGAAACTCGCGTATAGGAAGAAAACTGTGAGAACTATGATAATGTTGAGGAAGAAGGAGAGGCATAGGATGCTCTGATTGCACGACCAACGGATGGAATGCATTTCATGCCCGAATCATACATCAATACATTGAAGCTATTGACGTGGTGCTATATTTGGCACACACTTGATTTATTTGAAACATTGAGTCCTCCGCTGAAACCTTATGAGAGGAACTAGTTCAACCACCCACAGTTCAAGCATATCTTTCATATACCGTTTGAGGCAACTCACATGTCAATAGGGATGTGGATGCGCCTTCTACGAACAACACGAGTCTAAACAACAAAAAAAGTGTGGTTTGTTGTCAATGGTACGCCGATCCGCTACAGTCTGAGGGAGAACACATTGATATCTGGTCTAAACTACAAGTAGTATGAGAACCCAAATTATGAATGAACTATTGGCAGCAATAGGTTAATTTTACTAGTTATACGATTTAACATTAATAATACTGGTAATTATCCTTGTTATACTAATTTCGTAATAATACTAAAGTCCAATTTTGCTAGTCATATTGATTTCACAGTAATAATACTAGTAGTTATCTAGTTATCATTCTTATACTAAAGGTCGATTTTTTTGTACATCTCATTGCTAGTGTACTCCCAACACAGTCAGACGAAGAAAAGGAGATGTTGGCCGGCATATTTGAAGAAGCTAAGGAGGAACGTAATGATCCTGTTGTGGACAGTTGGATGCACCGGCTCTGCTCAGGTAAATCGATTACAGTTGATGCTATGTACGATGGTGATGTACCAGCGCGACAAGCCAATGCAGAGGGTGAGAAAGGAGAGGGCCCACGAAACCGGCAAGAAACCACCCCTCTTGATAACGAATTGCTTGCTCATATGGATTTTATGGTGAAAGAAATGACGGTGATGAAAAAAGAGATTTGTTGGAGAGAAAAATAGTGTCATCGTTGGAAGAGGCAAGTGGTGCTGAACCAGATGTTACTGGTGCTAACGAGTCTTCTAAGGCTAACCCAGATGACGAACTAGAAGATGAGGAAGCAGAAAGTGAGAAACCCAGATGACGAACTGATGTCGCATCTTACATGGAATCTGTTACATTAAAAAAATTCAATAGACTCTTCCACTTCCACGCATGCATACAAGAAAGAGTAGCCTACAAGAAACTAACTAGATGCTATAGACTCTACTGGTCGCGACTCTTACACTTCCTCTACTAAGATTTTTTTCCAAAGTAAAAAATCTTCCTCTTCTTCAACTCTTTTAAGGATTTAATGGACATAACTCTTCTTCAACATCTGAACTACATGATTCTTACGGTAAAGACACGATCCTTGGGAACATGATTCTTCATTCTTTATATACACTTCGACAATTTTCCATCTTTTATTTCCACTCTCTACACTTCACATCTTTTGCTTCAAAGATACTTCAACATGGCTCCGTTGCAAAGTTAGCCTCCTTTTGATCCAAAATGGTCATATCCTTTAGATTACGTAAGACGAAAGGTGCTTGGAAGAGGGACCACATTTACTGTGTATATCACACCATGCAAATATGGATATCATGAGCTCAGGGTGATAAAGTTTGTTGAGATCTCACAACATTAAACTCTCTTCGAAGAAGAGCGCATGTTACTACGTGTTAGTTCTCCGTACGTTATCCGGTCTCATGGATACAAGCTTGCTCGTGATGAGTTTGATCCAAATTGATCGAATCACAATCTTTTCCTTGATTACATTCCTGGTTGAAATCTTAAAAAGAAAATTCGCAGAAGGTTTTCTAGAGGATTGTGCATGTCACAAAACAGCCACAAGTATTCTCAGAGGGATTGAATGTATAGACGGCAATAACATAGTTCATTGTGACATAAAGCCCACAAATATACTCTAAGACCCATGCTTTCTTTGTGGATTTAGAAGGTACAAGTATTTCTCTGTAATTGCAGACTTTGGTTTGGCAATGGATGCTAATTCAATGGAGCTATACGGACATCATTGGCTCATCAATCGAGAGATAAGAGGTACAAAGCTCTAGAGCTAATAAGATTTGGGACATTTGACTTCGCAGTTGATCTATGGCTTTCGGATGCATAGATTTGGAGATGCTCACTAGACAAACTTCTTGGAAGCAATACGAACGGTATGGTAGAAATTAGTTGAATAAAGTAGATACCAATTAAGTGTCATATCTCCTTAACCATCCATTTCTCATTTATACTGCTTTAGATGATGTTGATATATGAATTCATATGTTATGTGAATTTATATGTTATGTTAATACTATTAATCTATATCTTATCTTCAATGAAAATTTATATGTTATAAGTTTTCTAGTTATACTACTTATACTATGTTTAATTAGTAGTACTTGTACTAGTTTTACTTACTATACTACATTTCTAAGTTTAGTAAAACTACTACTACTACTTCTACTAGTTATAAGTTTTCTAGTTATACTACTTATGCTACGTTTAATTAGTAGTACTTGTACAAGTTGTACTTACTATACTACATTTCTAAGTTCAGTAAAACTACTACTACTTCTAGTATGTATACGTTACCAAAATTAACGTCCAAATCGACCTAGAATTCTCAAATTCAAACTCTGAAATCATCTCTTACCAAATTAAAGTTCATATTGACTCTAAATTACAGTCCAAATCATTTGTAATTAATTTTCACAATCTAGATAGAGGTGATTTTGATGGTGATTTAAAGCCTAATATTTGACAGCGGTTTTCTCCCCTTTTGCGGCAGCAACCGCCGATTCTCTCACACAGCACCGGATGGTTGGAAACTCTTCACGGTCATGGTGATTCCCCCATGTCCGGTGAATCCACGGTAAGTCCATCGGGTTCTATTTTCTGTTTTTAATTAAAAAGAAAGAAATAAAAATAAATTAAAACAAATAAAATAAAACAAATCAAAGAAATAAAACAAATAAAAAATCAGAAAGAAATATGAGATGAAGGGCTAAAGGGTCTAACCACATTTCATTTAATGAATTAGGCATACAAATCAAAAATAGTTATACCAGATTACCATTTCTAATTTTGTCTTTTTTAGGTTTTACCCTTTTATCAATCTGAACAATGTCCGAGATACTATTCTTTGAAGAAAAAACAATTCTATTTTAAACTTGTTATAATCCAATTTTTTAATACTTATTTTAAATATAAGTATTCAAAAAAGAGAATTTCGTTAAATATATAACCTATTTTAAAACTTTATAATGCGAAATACCATGAAATTTTTCTTGCGTAAGAAGTAAAACATTGTAACCCTGATTTTTCACTGGGCATTTGCTTGTGATAATGGAGGGTCATACGTGCCCAAAAATTACAGGCCAGAAGCAGTGAAAAGAAGTTAGGATACGACACGTTTCAACCAAGGTGACATATGTCCTTTCACACTTTTTTTCTAATGTGTCCATTGTGAATGGTTTTATACATTGTCATTATGACACGTCTGTGCGGAGAGGATAGAACAGATATAGCCATAATCACTATGTGTCCCCATGTCCATATGTTTCATATATAGCCATTTTGTCCCTAAAGCATCTCTAATAGTACTCTAATCGTACTCCAAACTCTATATTTAGAGAAAAAATGTCTCTAATGGTATTCTATTCTAAAATTAAAATCTCTATCTTTTACTCCAAATTTGGAGAACTCTATAAATTCCTTTATTTGTTAGAGTATAAAATTTTCTTTAAGTGTATTATTATTTTATACCGAAAAGATTATATGATCAAAATATACATAGTACAAAATTATAAACAATTCTGTAATGAAATTTTATTTTAAATATATTAGGATTATTACTAATTTTGTTATTAAAATATGTTGATTTGTAAAGTAAAGAGATATCTTAGAAATTAGTAATAAAATGGTAAAACAAAATATACTAGAAATTTGGCCTTTAGTCAAGTGGATGGTGGTAAGTCCACTATAGGCAGACGTACATGCACCACCAGAGATCGAGTTCCACCACCTACGAGATTTATGTAGGAATTTGGCTAATGGACCAGCCATTGTAGTCCAATATTAATATTGCCGTTGACAAAAAAAATAGAGTAAACCATTGGAGCAAACCCTTCTCTACTTTTAGATATCTTTATTTTTAGATTAAAAAAATAGAGTAAACCATTCGAAATGGTATAAGAGAGCACAAGTGGGATGAACAAGTTTGTCTATATCTATATGACACTAGTTTAACCACTTTTAGTACTACCATTGTGATTATGACCATTTACACAATATAGATGTCATAAGACATGGAGAAAAATTATAGTTGTCTTTGTCAATATAATTCAGAACTCGACATTTGTGCATAGGTGGTGAGTTGATTATGTGTGAGACAATTAAGTTATTTGTACATATCCATAAAATGTTGTAACAATTACTAGAGATATGATAAAATTATCTATGTCCAAACATGAAATTTAAAGACGAATGTCCATCTAAGTGACATGATTAAAATAGTATGGACAATAGGATAACCATTCTCACTATGAACATTATCCTTACATCGATTTGCACAATAAGTTAGGACAAAATAGAAAATTATTTAGGTACTCGTACATGTCTTTATACAAATATTTTGACATGGATGTTATTGGGAGATAATATAATTCTTTTCTATGTTCATATAATTAATAACTAGATATTTATTCATTTGAGGTAAGTAGAGTATATACTCACCTTTTGAATCTATTTATCCATGTCCATATAATGCCATATCCATGTCTTTGTCCATGTAATACACATATATTTTTCCATGTCAATATGATACATATATAGACAAATGTACGTATACACAATAGGTCCATGTCCAACTTGTGTATTTGTCCATGTATAGATTAATATGTTCAGAAAGTGAGTGGACTATGTACTCACCTTCTAAATATGTTTGTCGATGTACATATACTACCATCTATGTTTGTGTCCATCTGATACACATATATTGTCTACGTCCAGATGATACATATATAGATATATGTCTATATACACAATAGGTCGATAGACATATGTCCATATCCATGTCAAAATCATGTATTTGGCATGTATAGATTAATATATTTAGAAGGTGAGTGGATTATGTATGAGAAAATAAAGTTGTTTGTCCATGTCTATATAATGCCATATCCATGTGCTATCTCATGTGATACATATATATTTGTCTATGTCCATGTCCTTGCGTTGCAATTTTGTTGATTTCAATATAAAGCCATTATCAAGACAAACATATGGGCATATATTTTTCTATGTCCATATGATATATATATATAGACAAATGTCCATATACAGAAGACATCTTATGTATTTGTCCATATATATTAATATATTCAGAAGGATATCAATAAGTGTTTGTACCAGATTTACCACAATGATTAAAAGAGTAATAAGGTTGGAAATCTGTTTATTAAGTGGTAAATATGAGGTTACAAGGGTGGCTAAGCCAAAAGTATGATTACAAGGTCTAAGTATTGAGCTAGGGTTTAGTGTGTCTGGCGGAATAGTTTTGATGGGATCCTTGGTTGGGTCCTCCTCGCTTTTTATATAGGCTCTTTGGCAAGGGTTTTCCCCCTCGCGCATTTTGGGTGTGCCCTGTACCGTACGACCTTGTTTGTCTTAGAGCCGATATTACATCCTCAGGTGTTAAGCAGCGTGTAATTAAATGCTCTATCTTGGTGGACTCATGGGCCGGGCGAAGCCCACGAGTTTGGATGCTCCTTGGCAAGGCCCATCAGATAGGGCGTGTTACTGACGTGGCCCACTCTAGGTGACGTGGCAGACTCTTATCGATGTGGCCAATCTCTGCCAAGGCGGGTATAAGTAGTGGATCCTAAGTGGACTAGACGGTCGTAGGCCCACCTCCAACAATAACCACCCCAGTTCGGTGATGAGGATGGAGTCGTCAAACTTTCAGGAGAAGCTTTGATGGCGCGCATGAATTCCACTGCCACATGTCACATATTGGTTAAGTGAATTTTATTAGGCACCGCGAAATGTGTGACTGACTTGACACAGCCATCCAGCGGCTGTGCAGTTTTTTTTAGGGTTTAGGCTGTAATTATTACGTCATGCCTTGGTAGCCATGACTTTTGCTATAAAAGTGTCCGCTTCTCCTCATTTTTCTTTACTTCTCGTTCGTGGCTTTCCTTGTCCAAGTATGTTTCTCGCCCATCTCTCTTGTTTAATTTTTTCTTCAGAATGGAGCAGAATCCTGCTAGAGGATTGGCTGCCGAGGTGTCGTTTTGGCCGCTATTTTCCAAGCAAGAGGAGCGATTCTGATCCGAAATCTGGATTGCCAAGCCCACTTGGTGATAGGGATACTGATGTAAGCTCAAAGCTTGAATCTGAGTGTTTTTCCTTGGCTTGTTTGCTTTTGATGAGGCCGAGCATCGCGGGTGCTGATGGTGTGGTTTGTGATTTGCCCGAGGTCGCTGAGCCGAACAGGCTACACACTGCTATAAACGATAGTGTTTTTTGAGGTGATGATGGTGGGCGATATGGGAACGATGCGCTTGATGACGAGGCAGAGAGATTTGGCTGAGGCGGTAATGTTCGCAGTGATGTTCAAAGGATCAACAAGGACGAATTTGTCTGAGGGCTTGTTGACAAGGATGACGAGAGTGTTGTTCGTGGAGAGCATGGTGGGGTTTTTGCAATGGTCGACCGCAGTGGTGACATGGTCAAGGGGGTCCTGTTGACGTGCCGTTAAGGGACATAGGACCCAAGATCGAAATTGGCAAAGGTAATCACTCCGAGGCCGATTCCGATGTAGACCCTGAGTATCTTACAAACGTGGAGCAACATGCCCAGTTTCGGCGTTGGATACGGTCACTGAATGTTCCTCCCTCTTGAAGTACAAAGGTGACTTTGTAAGTTATGATAGACCGATGCCAGATAAAGGTGCCTGTTTATCTTCGTGTGTCGTGGTCATCACAGAGACCGTGGTTGCCTCTGCCTGGGTATAATTGCTTGTACGAGTATTGATGAGTGTGATTTTTAATGGTTTTAGAGTATCATTTTAGGTTGTTTTTGTGTCCATCTAGCTAGTTTCACTTGCATTTAGGTCCATTTAGGTTAGTTTTGCACTTTTTGCATTTGCATTTGGAGTTTTGNAAGGACCACTCAGTTCGCTTACAGAAGGGAAGCCTCGGTCATATACCTCAACCTATCCATCACGAGGGAAGCTCAACCTAAACGACTCGGGCC